>SZWC01003277.1:29615-88811 GCA_023375785.1 Penium margaritaceum | reverse complement strand
TATATATATATATATATATATATATAGAGAGAGAGAGAGAGAGAGAGAGAGAGAGAGAGAGAGTAGGGTATGAGATAGAAATAAAGCGCCGGTGTGAGATCGCCAAACGTGCCTTGTACATTAAAAATTCACACCGTTGCCTAAACAACAAAACTCGAGCTTCTTTAGTATGAACTATGGGTTTCAAACATGGAAACTAATGCAAAACCATGAGTTTTGGTAATTCCTTCCTTGTTTTGGACCCAATACAAGGAGAGAAGGGTAAAAGGGAAAACAGGCCTTAGGAGACTCGAAACATTGGAGTCATCATGCACGGGTCGTTGATGACGATTCTTCAAAATCCGACCAGAGGAGAAAACCATTACAACAAGAGCTAGACGGCATTCTGCAAAATCCAACCACGATTTTTGCGGAAAGGCTTGAGACTCGACATGTTGCAGTCATTTTCAGAGCAAGACGACCCCTACGACTAAGTGTGCGATGGTTCCAGCGGCTATGCCATAAACAAAAGACCGAGAGTAGCTGTAAAACAACAAACATTCTGAGGGATACGGCTATGAAATTGAATGTTTTAAGCATTGTAAACTATGTTAGAAAGCTCTCGAGAAGCTCTTGTCATCCTTCCACCTTCTCTCAGCCTCTTCCCTTCACCATAAAGCTGCGTAGATCTTTGGTGGACGGGGTGGAGGGTCCCCACCCACAAAGCACCGTTATTCCTCCTCCTTGCAAGGTTGCCTCCTTCCTCCTTCAACCAACAATTGGAGTAGGATTCTTCTCCAAGACCAGAGAATCTCATGGCCTGAGAGCACACGGGAAGGAGGAAAGGAAAAGGCTTGGAAACTTTTTGAGGCCTCCCCATCACCGTGAGTTGAAGGTGAGATGCCTCCAAGGAAGCACAAGGTGTGTCAAGAGAAGCCAAGAGGAAGCCAAAGACGACCAGAAGGTAAGGAGAGGACAAGAGAGCGTGGGAGGAGTGTGAGAGGTGACGCCCTCTAAACTACAGTTTTCCTCTCCCCTTCTCCCACTCTTGAGCGATGCTCAATCCCTTGTGGTTGTTTTACTCTTTATACATGTTTCTGTTTTCCTATACTTGGTAGGTTGCCTAGTACCATGAGTCATGGCTTTAGAACCTTTACTTGAATCTACGTGCTTGTGCTAATCATGGCAACACAGAAAAAATAGTATTTCTCCACCACGTGATTGTGCAGACCGTGACAGCCTAAGAAAACAGGATATGTTACCGCATGGTTGTGCTGTTTGCAACAGCCTAGAATAAATAGAAACAAGTTACGTAATCACCTCATTCATCATGAATGAAAAGATGATTCATGAGGCAACACATCTCCAAGGTTGTGAGGTGATCCTCACAAATTCCTTCACGTGCTAGTTGAACATACAACGAAATTGCAAGTGCGAGACCATTCAAAACCAACGAGGGTAATGTGGTGATAGCCTTACCACACATCATCGGTTGGCTCCAAGCTTTGGAGGACGCCACCGTGAGCACAGTTGCTAAAGAAACAGTAACCGAACTGTCAAAGGCAACTTGTCTTGACCTCAGCAACACTGAGAAGCATGGAGAAGCCAAATGAGTGCTCAATGAGAATGTTAACGTATACGTGGAAAACTCCCATGTGACTGAGGACGCACTCAAGGAGGACCACCCGGATGTGGACCCAAAAAAGAGCACATCATTGACAAAGATGAAGGCAATGAGGTTTGCGACCATTGTCATCATCATGCGGAAAAATCAAGCAATCGCTCAAGATTGACAAGGCTTTTGCCAAATTGCAAGAAGTTGCTGACACTAATAAGGCTATCAACAACAACAAAGGCACCAAAAGCAGTTAAATGGGAAGTTATCACAAGCATAAGCCAGACGATGCCACTGCGAAGGCAATTTGTACTGACTGTCCAAGGCATGCTGAGTTGGCTGCCGAGGTGGCAAGGCGACTCAAGATCACCACTGATGGTGGAGATGTGACATCACTCATGAGAGTGGGGGCAGATCCCCCTTCCTACGTTATGGATAAGATGGGACAAACCCACGCCTACTCTAGCAATGTTGTTGGCAAGAGTTTGCTCCAGGAGGTAGGAATATCTAGAGGCATGTACTCAAATCGTACCCTCCTTTAGTGGGTAAAGGTGCACGGACAACGTGAGGTCCTCGAGGCTATCACCAATGCTTTGATGATCTCAGAGATGAAGTTCTTGTTTGCCAACCTACTCGCCCACGTCAGGTAGAGAATCATGGATTTCAATTGTAAATGCAAGCTACAACGCCTAGCTGCTCATGAGACAACTCGGTGATGTGACGACCTCAGCAACGTGTTGTAGATCATGGCCCAAGCAAGGATCCAATACTGTTTGTAACATGCCGCAGGTGCCGATGCCACTGCTAGTGGTAGAAAGGAATTGCCTACATCGACAACATCAAGACTTGACATGAAAAAATCCTTCCTCTACATTGTGGAGATTTTTTGAAAGGGCATGAAGCTGGCCGATTTCTTAAATCCCCTGGAGAACATCCTGCATGTCCACAAGGATCTACTCAATCTGTGGAGTATTCTTTCCAAGACACAACTTAACCAAAAGTGCTTGAAGTACGTGGTCAAGGAGCGGAGAATGCACCAGCCACACCTAGAGTGGCATTCCATGCTGTGGGAGGTATTACAAGCTATCATCCACAAGACGTTTGTCCAGGGTGGAGACGCACATAATTCCTTCCATAACATCAAGGACTTTAGACAGTTGGGTAGCTCGGTCTAGGCATACTTGAACGAGTTCACTGTACTCATGGAGTAAGCCAGAAGCTTCGCTTATTGTGATAGGACCTAGTCTTTAAGTACCGAGATTGCTTGATGCTAGAGTAATTAAATGGTGGTCTTGCCAGCAAGAAGCTGAAGGAAAATACTACCACAACTACAATGGGCCAGGCTTGGAAAATCTAGAAGTTTTTGTGTGACTAGACGAGTAAAGAATGTTTGAAAAACCCAAAACACTACTCGGATACACAACCAAATGCGTGTGCACAGCAAGCCCACAGCATATGCATGGACACTTATGGGGATTAAGGAAGAGCAAGGCACCGGGACGGGTCTGAGGGTAAGCAGTCCACAAGCCCTCAGATCAAGAAGACCGGTGGATGCAATTTCCCCAACCACAGGGGGGGACATGAGACTGACAAGTTACAGGCGATGTGTGAGCTTTGTAACACAGCCATCCGTGATAGATTATGCCACAACTATATGCAACCTGGCCACTTTAGGGTTTGATATATTGAGGCTGCTATGGTGGACAAGAAGCCGCGGCATTGGTCATAGTCGTAGTACCTTATGGTCATGGTGCAGCTGGAGGCCGCGGACAGGACCATGAATAAGGCCACGGTCCCGGCACTGGGCCTGGATATAGAAGTAGACAAGCCCATGGTACCGGGCTTTTTCACCCTTGAGTGACGTTTGTGGAGACCACTCATGGGTAAAAGTGGATCAAGTTTGTGGATTCATATCTTTTATGAGGTATTTCTTCAAACGTAATCAAAAGAATGAAGAAGACAAGCATGTCCAAGCAAGTGCCTAGGCTATTTCTTGTTCACATGCAAGTATCGACCAGGATGCTCCAGTGTGGTTGATCCACTACGCTGACATCTTGTGGAAGTTAAAGTAATAAACGAGGTCCGTGGGTGAATAATGGCCATTGCATTGACTACAGTGCAGACATCAGACCTCTTGTACCTCTGCAGCAACCACAGAGAGAGATTATTCACTATAATCGTTTGGAAAACCAGATCTGGGTGGAGTCTTGTGTGGATCCTTGGTTTCAAGACTCTCAAAATTTGGAAAAGCATGGATTTGTGGAGACTGCGGGAGTCTACTTGTACAAAAAACAAGTCGTTATACCACACCCGGGAGACATTAAAGTTTAGATTATCTCCCAGTTCCACAACCCACCAGGCTGCAAACCAACATTTGAGCTAGTAGCCACCACACTCCGGCGCTTGCAGTTCCTTGAAAGATGAGACATGTGTTGAAATGGTATGCACCTTGTCCACTGCCTAGCTGACTAGCTGCACATACAGACAAGGCATGCACTGCTCTATGGAGGACGTCCCCTTGGTCTGTTCTGAGATGGGCCAGGAATGTATTGCCCATAATGGGTATGTACCCTGTGGATCATCATAGGCATTATACCTTTGTGGCCTAGTTGAATAGGCACCGAAGTCTCAAAATCTGAAGCTACGGGTTCAAACCTTGTGATGGCCACAATTTTCTTTGTGGCCCAAACTGGGATATGAAGCTTCTAGGAAACTTACTAGAGCCCGCCTTGAGGATGACAGTTGGCGGTCTAAGGACGCGCCAAGTAGGTCTGTAGGTCGAGGTTGGCTCCAGTGGAGCCACTACAAGCAGAAGCTTTAGCAAAGCTCTGCAAGTATAAAAGCCTGTACCTTGCATGCATCCATTTACAGTTCTTGCCTTTGAGACTCATCACAGAGTGTCCAACCAAAGGTAGACACTAAAGACCAACATGCAGACATCGTGAGGTTGTAAACCNCTTCTAGGAAACTTACTAGAGCCCGCCTTGAGGATGACAGTTGGCGGTCTAAGGACGCGCCAAGTAGGTCTGTAGGTCGAGGTTGGCTCCAGTGGAGCCACTACAAGCAGAAGCTTTAGCAAAGCTCTGCAAGTATAAAAGCCTGTACCTTGCATGCATCCATTTACAGTTCTTGCCTTTGAGACTCATCACAGAGTGTCCAACCAAAGGTAGACACTAAAGACCAACATGCAGACATCGTGAGGTTGTAAACCAAACGAACCTAAAGTGTGGACCCCTCGTTCGAGGGTGATATGCTATCTTGGTTGCAATACCAAGAGCGGTTGGCGGCCTCCCATCTCGGGACCCGTTTTGTAGACCGTTGCTATCCGGCGCATTGACAAAGGGTTATGGGCCCATACTTCTAGTTGTAAGGCACGCTTCTAAGACCGACTAGCATGTGGTCTTTTAGGGCGCACATGTACAACAGGGACATGAACATCGAACGGCTCCATCTGCTCCATCGGCTGCATCGGCTTCTTCAGGTAGGGTGTGCGCACGTGGCGGACTAGGAGACGAGGAACAGCTCTGTCCATGTTGGACAAGACCCTCGAGCCCTAACAATGTTAAGCTCTACCCCTTTTAGAAGGCGGTACGACTCCGAGTCCGTTCTCTCGAGACGGCACCATCGCCTTAGGCGATCATCGGCGGGAGGGGTATGCAACGGAACCAAGTGCACCTTCGACAACGGTCGCAGTCAGTAGCCTCATTAGCCTCAAGGATGAAGCAGAGTAGTAGCGAAGCAGAGAAGACAAGTAGTTGTAGGAAATGGCGGATCCGACTCAAGCCCGCCTTGAGACGGGTATGTCCAAATTCACAGAGATAGGTTTTCCCTTGAGGAAATGGTAGTTTGATATTGTCATGAACGTGCGTTGCTACCTCAACATCCTAAAAGGAACCAAGACAGTACCTGCCGATGCGACGGTGACGGCGCATGCGGCTGACCTTGCAGCATGGACGATGAAGAAAAACATGGCTCTCGCTATTCTTGTGACGTCCATCAACGAGACTCAACACTCTCACATCACAAGATGCACGTTGGCTACAGATGCCTATGCAGAGTTCTCACGCGTGCATCGATCAAACACCCTAGCAAACCGACTCTTCATCTTCCAAAGGTTGATGTCGATGAGGGTGAGCAAAGGAGAATTGATACTCGCATTTCTGCACTCATTCCACAGCGTGCTGCAAGAGGTCCAGCAAATGGAATGGAATCTTGACTCCAACATTTGTGGCATGATCCTTCAAATGGCGCTACCAAAAGCTGGGGGTCCTTGATCACCGTATTTGGCAGTTGGAAAGAGGTTTATCTGATGTATGAGGCTGTCGTCGAACACGTTCGCAACGAGTCCATGCGACGAAGTGGAAGTGAGGGAAAAATCTCAGCCTATGTCTCTCGCTTCGGTGGACACGGTGCAAGCTCTCGCTCCAGTCAAGGCAACAACGGAAGCGGTGGCGGTGGAGGGAAAGGCAATGGTGGCAGAAAGAGTTCTAAGAAGCTCAGCAACTGTCACAACTATGGCAAGGCTGGGCACTGGGCTAGGGACTGCCGTAGTCCCAAGAAAGAAGGCGGGAACAAAGGTGGGAAGGAGAAGAAGGAGCTCACCAACATGATGGCTAGGGGGCTGCCCATAAAGGGGGCAGCGATCATTAGGTCCGGGGCATTTGCCCTTGATTCGGGCACCAACCACCACTCATCAAAAGAGAAGGGTGGATTTGTCTCCATGGCCGAATCTGTCATGTGCATCAAGTGTGCAAACGGTGGCGTCGTCCAAGCTATGGGCGAAGGGGTCAAGGTGATCACGTTCAACGTGAACGGTGCAGAGAAGGCTGTCAACCTTCAAAAGGTGGTGTACATATCCACTTTTGCAGCCAACTTGCTGTGCGTCACACAAATCACCGACAACAACATAACTGTGATGTTCACCAACAAGGAAGCGATGGCGTTAAAAAATGAGGACATCCACATTTTGTACACCAAAGACGAACTCATGCTTCAAGTTCCAAGAGTCGACGGCCTCTATGTGCTTCAAACAAAAGTCACCAAGGCGTTGGATGAGGGACTCGCATGTGTCACCAAGACAGTAGGACCGGAGCCAAAGGATGTCCCACCGGCGACCGTTGCGGCTGCCACATCAACCAAGGACACTGATGCTGAGCTGTGGCACCGGCGATTTGGCCACGTGGCCAATAACACGCTACAGAAGATGCAGGAGCAAGAGGTATTCTGCAGAATGGAAGGGTGGACCATGAAGGATGGCAAAGGGTGTACATTGTGTGAACCATGCCTCCAAGCGAAGGCAAAGAAGAAGCCATTGGGAGATGAGGTCAACGAGCAGAGCATGTCTTGGAACTGATACACAATGACGTGTGTGGACCCTTCCGCACACCGTCTAACGGAAGAAGCAAGTACTTCCTGACCTTTATTGACGACCACAGCCGCAAGTTGTGGATCTTCTTCCTCAAGACAAAGGGAGAGGTCAAGGAGAAGCTCCTCGAGTTCGTGGCCATTGTGGAGCCGCAAATGTCCAAGAATGTGAAGACGCTCGGAAGAGACAACGGGGATGAGTACGAGGCATGCAAGCCTTGGCTCAAGCATCATGGCATCCGCCACGAGCAAACCACCCCTTACAACCCCCAAAGCAACGGCGTTGCCGAGAGGATGAACAAGACCCTGCTTGGCATAGTGCAAAGCATGCTCTTCAACGCCAAGCTCCCACCTTGGTTTTGGACAGAAGTAGCAACAACGACCTGCTACCTCTTGAACCTCACACCAACAACCGCCTTGCGGAAGCGTGGAGCAGGACATGCAGCTGAAGACCCCATAGGAAGCATGGTCGGGAAGGAAACCCAATGCATCTCATCTGAAGGTGTTCGGGTCAACTGCATGGGTGAAGATCTAGCCGGAAGAAGGTGGAGGCAAACTGGACGCACGTTCCAAGAAGTGCGTCATGGTTGGGTACGACATGCCACACAAAGCCTATCGGCTTTGGGACCAGGCAGCAGGCAAGCTCGTGAGGAGTCGCGACGTCATGTTTGACGTACACAACCTTGGAAAGGTGAGCTGCTCAACCCGATCCTGTTGAAGATTTGCCCCTCTGCATGCCCAAGTGCGGCGCCGGGAGGAGCCGACGAGCCGCCAAAGAGAGGAAAATCCTTGTCGACGGATCTGGAGACTCTAGAATTGCTTGGATCCTAAAATGGAGGATTGCCCCTAAAAGTTGACAAGTTGCTGAATCCGGTGAAAGTTGTTTCACCAGAATCGGACACGTAACGAGGGAGATATGGGCTTCCAAAGTGGGGGTGTGCGCGACGGCTCTGGGAGTCGGTCGCGGTTCGGCCATAATCCACCTGACCGAGTAACAAAAGTCCACCTGGAGATTTTGCTCCGGAAGGGCTGCCGAGGCGTCCAGCGAATGATCCGCCGGATGCCAGTAGTGCAATTTGTTACTGAGGGACAGCCAAATTTCTGGCTCGGCGTCTGGAACTCAGTAGTACATTTTGTTACTCGGGGACTTTGTTAAAATTCCGACTGCAAGTCCGTGAACAGGTTTCGACCCACATCCATCCCCATCACCAAACTCGATGATTAACTCATCGAAACAGATCCCAAAGGCGCAAGGGGCACCGCCACTATGCGTAGGGACATCTGCACCTCCGGAATGGCGTTTTGATGGGTCCTTGATGTGTGAAGGCGCCTCGGCGGGCGACGTGGTACGCGCCGCCGAATGAGCAGCTGGTTTGGGGTGCTGCGCTTCGACTGACGTAGCAGGAGCTACGGTTATCCGAATTGCGCACGGTTTGGTGCATTGGAGATCTCATGACTAGCCCTACAAATGTTTAGATCATGTCCATGTTCAAAAACTAATGTAAAACTACCTTATTCCCTTCTCAAAAGTGACTATCTCACAAATGCCTTCAACTCCCAGAAACATAGCGTGAGGCGACCAGAAAGCTCACTCTTAGACTCAGAACCTGCACAAAAGAAACCGTGAGCGTAGAAGACTGGTGGGGACTCGTTGGAACTGCCTCCACCCGGGGGGCCGTTTACGACAAAGGGTTATGGGCCCACCGCCCTGACCGGTCTACACATCGCTCACGGCTTTCGCGGCGGACGGGATTGTCGTCTGGGACGACTTTGCCGTCAAGCTCTGAGGTCCTGGAGTTGAAGACTACGCAAATGGCGCAGAAGGAGACGTAGCCCATCCAGAAGTATGCAGGAGCCCCTGGCTACGGGCTATGGAGGTGGCATTTCGAGTTGCACCTCGCGCACAAGGGGCTGCTGGAGGTCATGAAGGGAACGGAAGTCCTCGACAAAGCGACGGCGACAAAAGCGTAGAAGGATGCCTTCGCAAAGAAGAACACAGAGGTGCTCATGATGCTGGTGTCCGGGATGGCCGAGTCGCAGTGGGGCTACTTCCAGGGCTGCAAGCTGGCAGCCAAAGCTTGGCAAAAACTCTGTGCCATCTATCAATCCAAGTCGCTGGCGAGAAAAATCTTCGCAATGAAGCGACTCTTGACAATGAGAATCGAGGAGGGGGATGATGTCATCACTGCCATGCAGCAGATCGAGTCGCTTGCCTCAGAATACAATGACGTGGGGTGGAAGATCGACACGCAGCTGCAGGCGATGGCCCTCCTCATGGCCCTTCCTGACAGTTGGAGCCCTCTCATTACAGTCTTGGGAGGATGGGCAGAGGACAAGCTCACCTATGGCACGGCCACAGAGTAAATCCGTAAGGAGGCGCAGCGACGGAACTGCGGGGAGTCCTCGTCGTCCTCATCGGCCCTTGTCACCAAAACGCGTGGTGGCGGAAGCGGGGCCAAGGGAGGTGGCGGACATGGTGGCGGCAAGAAGGGCGCCAAGAAGGGTGCGTACCGTAACTGCAGCAAGGAGGGCCATTGGGCCCGTGAGTGCACCGAGGAGGCCAAGGCCGGTAGCAAAGACGCCAAAGGCAAGAAGGCGCTCCTCAATGGCACTCAAAACCACTACCTCAAGAAGGCCAACCAGCGATGCCTTGACTCCGGAGCGGAGGAGCATACCCAGGTCGAGAAGGTCGGGTTCATCAACTACACCAAGTCCAGCAAATCCATGGTGGTCGCAAACGACAAGGTCGAGCCGGCGGCTGGCCAATGAGACGTGGACGTGGATGTGGTGGTTGGTGGAAAGTGGGTGCAGCGCATCATCAAGGACGTGCAGCATGTACCCGGCTTGGCTGATACTCTAAGTGTTAGCCGCCTGACTGACAAGGGGTACGAGGTGCTCTTCAAGAGAAGAGGGGCAGTCGTGCGCAAGGACGGTGGCGGCGAGCCCGTGCTGGAGGCTAAGCGCGAGGGAGGCCTCTACATTGTGGAGACCAAGGTGATCCCCGTAGCGACAGATTCTGCAGACTTGCAGGAACGCACCGTCAACCTGGCCAAAGGAGGGGGAGCTGATCTGGAACTCTGGTACCGACGTCTGGGGCATTCCTCACCCGCAGTTGTGAAGAAGATGGCGAAGCGCGAGCTGGTACGCAGCCTCGTCATCGACGGTGCGGAAGATGCGACAGATGCAGCAATGCACAAAAAGTGTGAGCCTTGCATTTTGGGCAAGGCGCGGCGCAAACCGTTCAATGAGAATATGAATCGCGCCTCGGACCTGCTGGAGGTCGTGCACAGCGACGTGTGCGGACCATTCAAGACGGCGTCAAAGAGCGGCGCGCGTTGCTTTGTCACCTTTATTGATGACTACAGCAGAAAACTCTTCGTGTACTTCATGAAGCGGAAAGGCAAGGTCCTGGACCAGCTGAAGGAGATGTCGCCGCGGTGGAGAGGCGGACTGGCCGGAAGGTCAGAGCGCTACGCAACGACAACGGCGGAGAGTATGTGGGCTGTAGCGGGTGGATGAAGCAGCAGGGCATAAAATGGCAACAAAATACGCCGTATTCGCCTCAGTCAAATGGCGTGGCGGAGCGGGCGAACCAGATGCTGCTGAACATGGTACGGACCATGTTGATGGATGCGGAATTGCCGCGAAGCTTCTTGGCGGAAGCTGTGCGTACGGCGAGCTACACCATCAACCTCACTCCTACAGCAGTGCTGAAGGGGAGGAGCGGCTGGAAGACGCCGTAGGAGGTTTGGAGCGGGCGCAAGCCAAGTGTGACACACCTGAAAGTGTTCGGGTGCAAGGCGTACGCGGTGGTGCAGGCTGCGCAGAGGCGTGACAGCAAGCTGGAGCCGCGGGCATATTTGTATCTCTTCCTTGGCTATGAGAGCGCGCATAAGGCGTACCGGCTCTACGACATGCGCAAGGAGGAGGTAATCCACAGCCGAGACATCGATTTCAATGAACAGCAGAGCTACATTAGCAGCAACAAGGCGGGCGTGGTGGACTCCCCAAAGATGGGGGAGTGGTTCCAGCTCCTTGATTACGAGAAGGAGCCGGTGGACGCCGAAGTTGAGGATGCGGTATCAGAGCGTGAAGGTGCACCAGTAGTGGCAGCCGACGCGGAGGGCTCTGATGATGATCAAGCTGATGAGGAGATCCACCGGGAGGATCTGGCGGATGGGGCACCTAGGGTGCCAAGGCGCACACTCCCGGCAGAGTGTGCATCGGGCGTCGGTGGAAAATCCACCGGACGCACCGGTCGTTCGGGCGATGTTTCGCCAGAGCGAGAGAGATCCTTCGAGAGCCATCCGGTCAATGATTCACCGGAGCGTGCTGAGTCGGAGGGATCGCAGCAGAGCGACGATGCTGCACCAAAACCACCGCGCCGCAGCGGGAGGCAGCGAAAAGCGGGGAAGCGCTTTGACGCAAGCACCGGTCGATGGATTGGCATGACGCGGTGCATGCTGGCTACATCAACGAAGCCGCCTACCGTGCAAGAGGCGCTTGCACGGCCCGAAGGGGATCAATGGGACGCAGCCATCAAATCAGAGCTGGCGTCCATCACGGAAAACGATACGTGGGAGATGGTTGACAGGCCGAAAGATGCCAAGGTCATCGGCTCAAAGTGGGTCTTTAAGACCAAGTTCACAAAGGAAGGTGTGGTTGACAAGTACAAGGCGAGGCTGGTGGCGAAGGGATACACACAGCGTAAGGGCGAGCACTACGATGAGACGTTTGCTCCCGTCGCCAAGTTCACAAGCATCCGAGCGATCCTTGCGGTGGCGGCCAAAAAGGACATGGAGCTCCACCAAATGGACGTAAAGACGGCCTTCCTCAACGCCATCATAGACAAACATATCTACATGGAGGTGCCAGAGGGGGTTAAGTCACCGGAGGGCAAGGTGTGTAAGCTGCGGAAGTCCTTGTACGAGCAAAAACAATCGCCCAGATGCTGGTACCAACAGATGGACAGCTTCATGGCACAACTCCGCTTCAAGCGCTGTGAGGTGGATCACAACATGTACGTGCGGCACGACAAACAGCTCCATCAGATCGTTGCACTCTACGTGGACAAACTCATTGTGTGCTCGACGGATTTGCCTAGCCTACAGCAGCTTAAAGAGCAGCTGAGCAACAGATTCCAGATGTCGGACATGGGGGAGCTGGAGTACTACCTCGGGGTGAGCATTACGCGGAACCGGAGGGCACGCACGCTTGAGCTGGGACAGGCCAAATACGTGGCCGAGGTGCTGAAGCGGTACGGTATGAAGGAATGCAAACCAGTTGGCAGTCCAGTCTCCACGACCTGTGAACTAAGTGCAGCAATGGCACCGCAAACAAAAGAAGAGCGGGAGGATATGGCAGGGGTGCCCAACCAATCGGCGGTGGGCAGCCTCATGTACGCCATGGTGGCGACTCGTCCAGACCTGGCCTACGGGGTGGGCCAAGTGAGCAGGTGTGGCCGATCCAAGGCCACTACACTTGCAGGCGGTCAAGCGCATCCTCCGCTACCTGCAGGCGACGTGGCATGCGCGCTTGAGGTTCGACGGCAAGGGGCGGGCGGACCCCTTGCGTCTGGTCTAAAACACGGACGCAGACTACGCTAGCGATGTGGACAAGCGGAAGTCCACATCCGGCTACTTGTTATTCCTTGCTGGTGCAGCGGTCTCGTGGTGCAGCAGAGAGCAAAACTGCGTTGCCACCTCCACAGTGGAAGCAGAGTACATCGCGCTGGCCGAGGTGGTCAAGGAGGCGGTGTGGCTCCGCAGGTTGCTAGGGGAGCTGGGCGTGCCGCAGCAGGAGCCTACGGTGGTGCAAGAGGACAAGACCGGCTCAATCTCGCTGACCAACAACCCGACGTAGTACAGGAGGACGAAGCACATTGACGTGCGTTACCACTACGCACGGGACATGGTCGAAAAGGGGCAGGGGGTGCTGCAGCACTGCAGCACGCACAACATGCTTGCGGATTGCTTGACCAAAGTGCAACCCATCGACCAGCACGCATTGAGCGTGGCCGGACTTGGGATGACCAGCTATAATGAGCTGGAGGGCGCAGCGGAAGATGAGTGAGAGCAAGCAGGAGCAGCGGGCATGGCAGGTGCAAGGGGGAGAATGTTGAAGATTTGCCCCTCTGCATGCCCAAGTACGGTGCCGGGAGGCGCCGACGAGCCGCCAGAGAGAGGAAAATCCTCGTCAACGGATCTGGCGACTCGAGAATTACTCGGATCCTAAAATGGAGGATTGCCCTTGAAATTTGAAGAGTTGCTGAATCCGGTGGAAGTTGTTTCACCTGAACCGGACACGTAACGAGGGAGATATGGGCTTCCAAAGTTGGGGTGTGCGCGACGGCTCTGGGAGTCGGTCACGGTTCGGCCATAATCCACCTAACCGAGTAACAAAAGTCCATCTGGAGATTTTGCTCCGGAAGGGCTGCCGAGGCGTCAGGCGAATGATCCGCCGGATGCCAGTAGTGTTGTTTGTTACTGAAGGACTTAGCCAAATTTCTGGCTCGGCGTCCGGAACTCAGTAGTGCATTTTGTTACTCGATGATTAACTCATCGAAACAGATCCCAAAGGCGCAAGGGGCACCGCCACTACGCGTAGGGACATCTGCGCCTCCGGAATGGCATTTTGATGGGTCCTTGATGTGTGAAGGCGCCTCGGCGGGCGACGTGGTACGCGCCGTCGAATGAGCAGCTGGTTTGGGGTGCTGCGCTTCGACTGACGTAGCAGGAGCTACGGTTATCCGAATTGCGCACGGTTTGGTGCGTTGGAGAGCTCATAACTAGCCCTACAAATGTTTAAATCATGTCCATGTTAAAAAACTAATGTAAAAATGCTTTATTCCCTTCACAAAAGTGACTGTCTCACAAATGCCTTCAACTCCCAGAAACATAGCGTGAGGCGACCAGAAAGCTCACACTTAGACTCAGAACCTGCACAAAAGAAGTCGTAAACGTAGAATACCTGTCGGGGCTCGTTGGAACTGCCTCCACCCGGAGGGCCGTTTACGACAGATCCTTGCTCCCGAAGCGGGAGAGTGAATAGTGTTGCTTGAGTTCGGAGACCAAGCGCCCGACAACTGGCTCGCTTTGCCAGCAGGTGGTGGGAATGGGAGAGTAGCTGTGGAGGATGACACAGCATCTGACATGGACGCGGATACCGAGGTGTTCGGGACTTCCGAGTCTGACTTGGAGTCTGACGACTCTTCTGACGACGGCGACGATGACAAACCACCACCCGTGGAAGCATGAGCACCAAAGCAAGAAGTCACACCAGCACCCCGGCGCAGTTTACTACCAAAGAAAGCACCTTTGCAGTATGAGGATGATTGGACCAGCCTTAAGTGGTCATGCATGATTCAGGGAGAGCCATCCATAGTGGCGGAGGCGATGAATGGGCCAGATACAGCCAAGTGGAAGGAGGCAGTGGACAGCGAGCTCGCGTCCATTGCCGAGAACGGCACGTGGGTGCTGGTAGATAGACCAGACAAGGCCCTCGTGGTGGGATCCAAGTGGGTCCTCCGAGTAAAGAAGAAGCAATATGGCATCATTGACAAGTTTAAGGCAAGGATAGTGGCTAAGGGGTTCTCTCAACGCCCGGGCTTTGAGTACGATGAGACGTTCGTGCCCGTCGTGACCTGTGCCTCCATCCGCTCTCGCCTTGGAATTGCAGCCACAAAGGACTTGGAGATACACCAAATGGACGTCAAGATAGCTTTTCTTTATGGGAAGCTCGATAAGGAAGTCCTGATGGAGATGCCCAAAGGAGTCAAAACTCCCAAGGGCAAGGTGTGCAAGTTGGTGAAAGCGCTCTACGGGCTGAAACAGGCCCCAAGGATGTGGTTCAAAGATATGGACTGTTTCATGACCGGCCTCTCCTTCGCGCATTGCCAGACTGACCCGAGCATGTACGTGCGCGATGATGGGAGAGGGCTGATGCTGGTTGCACTGTACGTGGATGATCTGATCATCTGCTTGTCTTCAGTCCAGCTGCTGGATGAGCTGAAGTCTGACTTTAGCAAAAGGTTTAAGATGAAGAACATGGGTCCTCTTGAGTACTACCTCGGGATCGCCATCCACTGCAACCAAGTAGTAGGCACCATCGAACTCAACCAAACCAAATACATCGGTGAGGTACTGAAGAACTACCACATGGAAGACTGCAAACCTGTCAGCACCCCAATGACGACCGATGCAAAGCTGAAGGCCTCCATGTCGCCAAGCAACGAAGTAGAACAAAGGGAGATGCAAGACATCCCCTACCAGTCCGCCGTGGATAGCATCATGTATGCCATGGTAGGGACTCGTCCGAACATCTGCTATGCACTGGGACAAGTGAGCAGATTTGTGGCCAACCCAGGGCCACAACACTGGCAGGCACCAGAGTGCAGCTTGTGCTACCTGCAAAAGACATGTCACATGGGCCTTGTCCTTGGAGGCCAAGAAGGCACGGACCCCCTTTGCCTGAAGTGCTACACCGACGCTGACTGGGGAGGAATTCTTGACGACCAAAAGTCCACCTGTAAACACGTGTGCATCTTGAATGGCGCTGCAATCTCATGGGCCAGCAGGAAACATGATTGTGTTTCATGTGTCCATGGTTGAGGCAGAGTACGTTGCTCTGTCTGAGTTGTGCAAGGAGACTCAGTGGCTGCGCAGCCTGCTTGGTAAAATGACAGTGCTCCTGAAGGATGCCACGTTCGTACACGTGGAGAACATGAGTGCCATCTTGATGGCTGAAGACGAGATCATCTCCCTGCGAACAAAGCACATCGACATACGTTACCACTACTCACCTGACCTGGTCATGAAGAACGTGGTGGACTTGCAGAACTACGGAACCAAGAGCATGCTTGCTGATTGCATGACCAAGCTGCTGGAGAGAGACATGCACTATGCAGGCATTCGTGGATTTGGCATGAGGAGTGCGGCAGAGGAAGGGTGAGCCCCAAGGCATTGATGGAGTCCACTGAACAACAGATGGACAGAGGTGGAAGGGAGAGATTTGTTGAAATGGTATGCACCTTGCCTAGCTAGCTAGCTGCACATACAGACAAGGCATACACTACTCTATGGAGCACGTCCCCTTGGTCTGTTCTGAGATGGGCCAAGAATGCACTGCCCATAATGGGTATGTCTCCTGTGGATCATCATAGGAATCATACCTTTGTGGCCTAGTTGAATAGACACCGGAGTCTCAAATGAGAGGTTGCGGGTTCAAATATTGGATGGTCACAATCTTCTTTGTGGCCCAAACTGCGACAGGAACCTTCTAGGAAGCTTACTACAGCCTGCCTTAAGGATGACACTTGGTGGCCAAAGGACGTGCCAAGTACGACTGTAGGTTGAGGTTGGCTCCAGTGGAGCCACTACAAGCAGAAGCTTTAGCAAATCTCTGCAATTATAAAGGCCTGTACCTTGCATGCATCCATTTACAGTTCTTGCCTTTGAGACTCCTAACAGAGTGTCCAACCAAAGGTAGACACTAAAGACCAACTTGCGGACTTTGTGAGGTTGCAAACCAAACAAACCTAAAGTGTGGATCCCTCGTTCAAGGGAAACATGTTATCTTGGTTGCAATACCAAGAGCGGTTGGCGGCCTTCCATGTCGGGACCCGTTTTCTAGACCGTTGCCATCCGGCGCATTGACAACATGCACTCTCAAAACACTAGTGGTGGCGAGGGTGGAGTGTCGCTGTCCGTAAGTATTGCATGAAATGCAACCCAAGGCTAGTAGCCAAAAGCCTACTACACTCCTCAAGAATCTTTCCATCCATGGGACTTCATAGGAGTGCATCCATATGGTTATTCTTGCCGGTATCTAGGACACGACTCGTGGCCACAATGCAATATTTGTTGTTGAAATTCTCCTAAAAATAACATGTTTCGTTCCTATAACCACCGACTTGAATGCGGAAGAGAATGATCGTCTCTTCTTTGTGGATGTCGTGAAGTATCGCGGCTTGTCAATGTGCATTATCTCCCATTGAGGAAATAAATCTGCCGGTAACTTTTGGCAAAAGATGCATGAGTACTTTGGCTACGAGTCTTAAACATTGACAACAATTCATCTTCAAACTGACAAATAAACAATGCGCATGAATCACAGTCTAAAGCAGATGCTCCAATTGTAGGTGGACCTTGCCATGGATACCGGGACAAATTCCTAGTACTAGAAGATTTCGCGGTGAACAACTCAAACCTTTTGACCAAGTGTCCAAGGCTTTTGACCAGGTGACCAAGTCCACTCAGTTTACACCGTTTGTGTTGAAAACGTGTCGGCATTTAGTGGTACCCTCTCCATTAGCGATGAGTGAGAGTATGGAAGGACTGGTTCCTTTTGCTCAAGCCTTTTCCAAGCACATAGACTCCTTGTTGCAATAGGAAAAGGGTCATCTTCAAACGACTCAGCAACGACATAAGGTATATGCCAGCAAAGGTCATTGTGAGGTCTCGTTTATTTTCAAGGATAAAGATCTGTTAAGAACTAAGAACCTTTGGCTCAATTCGCCAGGGGCGCGGAACACTTTGTAGAAGTGGATTTGACCGTCTCCATTGTTTCATGTATTGGATAATTGTCATATCGATTGCTACTTCAATCGAGAATGAAGATTCATAACATTCTTCATGTGAGCTTGCTAGCTGCAAACATATCATAAGGAACCGTTCTACAACCATCGATAGTCCTTGCTAGTGAAGGCCAATACGATGTCCTTTACCTACTCCAGTACCAAGAGTGTAGATTCTGGTTGTGGGCTGTTAAGGAATACCTTGTTCATAATGCATATTGTAGATGTGAACACAACTCATGGGAGCCCGAATCTCGCTTGCCCATGGGGTTGGTAAACGAATACTGGAGCAAACTAGCAACTATCATAGATCGACGCATGACAGGGGGTACCACCTAAATGCAACAACAGTGAACAATATTCCTTTTGTATGACATTCATGGATAGCGACCATAAGAGGTTGGAAGTGTCCAAAGTGGTTCTCATGTGGATGCTCCAGCCTAAAGTGGAGAGGTTCGCTAGCCGTGCTGATCGACAAGCTACAGCTTAGGTCAAAGTGCCATGCACGTGTACATGTTTAACTAGTGACTAAATCATAATATTTTTTTCACAATGCTGACAACTCACTCTTTGGCACTCATACTTGTTGTTCATGAACCGGGATGGTTGAGAATGAGTGGGGAGGAATGCAGCGGGAGGGCCGGTTTGGCCCTCCCTCCTCACAAATATGAGTGGTGGTTGGGCACCATCCCTCGCCATGGTGAGGGTTGGCTGGTAGCCAGCCTTTCGCTGGCTGTCGGCCAGCTCGCTACCGGTCGGCCATCTTCTGGCTGCCGATCGAGCTGGTTGCTCGATCGGCGGCCAGGATGCTGCCGATCGAGCCATTCTGACCACAGATGCAGCAAGAGGTGATGAGGGGGTTGGAGTCAGAGGAAGAGTTTCCCTTGCATCCATGATCTCCACCATTGCCAGCGCCACCACCACGACCACGGCCCGTGCCAAGGACGACATGAGCACCACTAACAGAGGAGGAGGTGGTGCCAACGGAGGATGAGGAGATACATGTAGAGGAAGAGGACACGACAACGGAGTCCATAGTGACAATAGAGCAATATGGGCACCAGTCTTATACATTGTCTCACCAGTCAACGAGACGTGTGGCAGTGAACTTATGATATACACCAATGTCGGGTGGGACATGGACTGCAAGGTGCTAAAGCTTTACAGGAGGAACATGGAGGAAAAACTTAGAGAGCTCAAGATGAAGGCCAATGATGATGGAGAGACATCAATAGAGTTTCCAAGGCATGGCCTTACCTAGATCACAAAGAAACATGAGGCTGTGTGCCAAAGTAATATTCAGCCCTCTCATTAGCATGCATGTGAAGCTGGTTGATTTGTACTGCGAGTGCACTCCAGGCACCATTACCGGTGACGGTGTTATAATAGTGGTTGAGTGTGTATGCTCTGACGGGGTCCACAATGGTGGCGTATGCTGGGTCAACATTGTCCGAGCCTATGTCCTTAGTGAGGTTGTAAAGGTTAGCTGTGTGAATAGCACATGCACACTTAGTAGGTAAGGGAATGAATGGATGAGCAGCACTGGGATACGGTGGGGAGTAGTACCGCTAGAGCTGCTCGCCTTGTGCCCACATGCAAAAGCGTACCTTCCAAAAGGAGAAGGTAAGCTTGTTAGTAAAATGTGGCGGCACACTCTCAAAGTCACATTGGCAAGGAATGGAGAGAAGAGCGCGTGCAAGATGATGAGCCGATAGCACCCCAGAGCTAGCGGTGCCAGCGGTGGCCACAATGCCATCAGTGCCTCTAGTGCTAGGATCACCAGCAGTGGCAGTGTCAGGATTGCGTGCAGTGGCGAGACACTACATGACAACATTACCCACTGCTATAGAAAGCTCAGCCTTTGAGTTTTGAGCATGACTCTAGTGATCCTTGGCAAGTTCCAACGCCAGGTGAGCTTGGCAAAGTTGATCCTGGATCTATCCAATGGCTAGTTTGTCCTTGGGCATGGAAAACAAAGAATAGAAGAGGATGAAAGTTCAAAGAACTTGTCAATAGAGTTTCCCCTGTCCCAGTGGACATGGAAATGTGTAGAGTAGAGACCTCGAGCATATGACGGTGTCATTGAAACCTACAGTGGAGCTCACGTGAAGACTACAACATTGTGCAAGACCATCAAAGAGGGAGATCAAATATGGGGAAATTCATACCTTGCAGAGGAAGAGGCAACAGAACAAAGAGTGGATGCAGTAGATCAGCGGCAGATGTAGACAACGCAAATATCCATGAGGCTACTGAGACAACAAGAATAGGAAGCCGATCAGTACGGCTATGGAAACAGCTACTACTATTGCACATGCTACAAAGAGGGTGTAGACACGACCTACGGTGGGAGAGTGTAATGGGCAGGCCCTTCGAGGATGTTGTTTTTGGAGTTTACATGATGGTGTTATCATCCCTCCAGAACTTGCTGGAGGGTGTTCCCCTTTGTGTCACTCTTGGGGTAGTCGTCATCAGTGATCCACATCAAGAGACTTTATTATTTCAAGTTTCTGAGGGCCGAAATTGTTTCTTACCTTGTCCCTTCATTATGGGTTCCAGACAAGGGTGTTGTACCCCGGACTTGTGAGTTTCCACAGTTTTTCCGTCTTCTAAACTCAAATATCATCATAATCAAATTTCAGTTCTTTCTTTTTACACGCAAGCATGAAGTCATTGCGTGCAAGGCATGCTCGGGATTTTGCACCAGCATTTTGTCTCTGGCTCGCGTCTCTCTTACTCGTCCTCTCCCTCTGTCTCGGTCACCTTCTGAGGCGAGGAGGGGAGGGAAAGGATGAGGGCTCAAGGCCATCGGCCTTGGCCATCGAGGCCTCGCAGCCTTCTAGCAGCCGATTGAGTGACAAGATTGATCGGCGGCCAGCAGGTTGCTGGCCAATGGACGGGCGGTTACTTGACTGGCTATTGGCTATCCAGCTGGCCGGCAGCGAGCAAAGGGCTGGCCACCGGCCAGCCCTTGCCTTAACGGGGGGTTGTGTTCAACCACCCCTTGGTCACGTGAGGAGGGAGGGCCGATTGGACCTCCCGCTACATTCTTATCCTCTCCTTATGAACCGTCCCAATTCATGACCAACGAGTAGAAATGCTTGATGGAATATTGTCAACATTGTGAAAAAAAAAGGTTTAAATCACTAGCTAAACATGAAAATGCGCACACAACATTGGCCTTAGTTGCATCTTGTAAGTGAGCATGGCTAGCAGCCTTCGTCCTTTAAGCTAGAGTGTCTGCGCAACTACCATGTTGGACGTCCCCAACCTCATATAGTCACTGTCCATGAATCCCACTCTCTGGGAATGTTCTTCATTATGTTGACCTTCAAGTGCTATCCCTTGTAACACGTAGATGTATATGAGCTACAAGCTTGCTCTAGTACACATAGGCCACCCTATTGGACTAGTGAGATTCAGGCTTCCATGATTTATGTTACGTCTCACAACTGGCCCAATGAACAAGGTATCCCCTAACAACCTAGGAACAAAGCGTATGCTATTGGCACTAGAGTAGGCAAAGGACCTCGTTTTGGCCTTTGTCATCAAGGGATACTCATAGTGGCTAAACAGTTCTTTTTATAGTTATGGATCTAGCAAGCTCACATGAAAAACATCATGTATCTTTATACTCAACAAAAGCGGCAATCGGTATGCCACTGGCCCAATGCATGTGATGATGGGAAACGGCCCAATCCAAGTTGATAGAAGTTTTCGTGCCCCTGGTGACTTCGGCCAAAGTTTCTCAATGCTAAAGGGTACCTTATGACCAATGTAAAACGAGACCTTATGGCAAATGATGTCAGCATATGCCCTTTTTTGTTGCCAAGCCGCTTGAAGGTGACCCTTTGCACTTGTAACAATGATTCTATGTGCTCGGTAAACACTTAAGTAGAAGGAATATACCCTTCTATACTCACACTATTCGTCAATAAAGATGATACCACTAGATTTTGACCACTGTTTAACACAAACGGTGTAAACCGAGTGGACTCATTCACCGAGGTGTTCACCACAAACTCTTTTGGTGAAAGGAATTCGTCTCAGTCATTCATGACACGGTCTAGGTTCATGTGGAACATCAGCTCCATAATGCAATTCATGAAGTCTAATTGGACATCAACCTTAGGGTGAAATGCTGCCAATCTTTGGGACTCGCTACCAAAATACTCTTTATCTTTTGCCAGAGTTGACTTCTATTTTTTTCTATCTCAATCGGAGATAATACGCAACGAAAAGTTGTGTTACTTCATGACACCCCAAAAATGAGACGGGCGATCTCCTCTATGTTACCGTTAGTGGTTATACGGATGGAATGTGTCATTCTTGTAAGAAGATCCACAACCACTGTAATTGCATTGTGGCCACGGAGCATGTCCAAAGCACTATTGATAATTTCTATGCAAATTCAATCCCATGGAGTCCTAGGTTTTTAAGTTGTTGGAGGAGTCTAGTAGGTTTTTGACCAGTAGCCTTGTTCCAAAGACATGGATTACATGCCATGCAATACTTATGGAAATTGGTACTATATCCTGGCCATCATTAGTGGTATGATAGTGCATGCCCTGTATTTCTAGGTCCCGCTCGACCTGCCACCGGCAGGTCCTTGAACTGGGAGATAAACTTCATTCACAGGTCTCTTGAGTTGGGCACAACGACTTCTTTCTCTATGTCATTAAACTCCTCTGGCCACCACCAGTCTGTACTTTTCCATGTTATGAGAGTCTCTAAAACAAGAATCTATATGGTATCCCATCTTTATATTGTTTATAAAACCGTTATTTAAAGGATAATCTCTTGAGTTAGTTGTCGTAATGGTGTAGGGGGACATGGTGTTTACACTATAGCTATCACAACGGCCATAAAACATCTGACAATCTCCGTGGTTTCTTTGATGTCGGCTCAGTGGATTGGCCACGTTGATGCATCTTGGTGGATGTTCTTGCGTAAACAAGAATCTTCTTAGGTACTTGCTCTAACACACTTGTCGTCTCCATTGGCTTGGTTGCGTTTGCAGAAAAACCAATGGGTTGTGGCTGGCCACAACTGTCACGACCCCCTTAGTGTTCTCGACGTAGCAATTCCACACCTTCAAATCATGTTTCACAGTGAGGAGCTGGTGATCACCAATTGTGTAGTGAATCTCTCAGGGGATAAGCGTCAGGCTCTCATACGCAACGGATTTACCATTTCACACGAGCACAGATTTGAGTCATGCTACATACTGTACTGCTTTATGATTTTACCCATTAGAACAATTCATGACATGAAGTCTTGATTTGTTTCCTGGGACACATATTTTATGTATTCTCAGTGGGCAAAAACACTTTAGGTCGTAGCTCTTTTTTTTTTCTTTTTTTTAACCCTGTCAAGCTGTCCATTTTGTGTCTTGCCCACACATTTCCCAGTGTCGGCGTACATCCGACACCAAAAATGATGCAATCGCATGACCGCAGAGGGCCACGAGATCGGGTTTTCTATTTTGCTTGGTCCTCGTGGACCAAAAAGAACTCGAATACATAATGAAATGCATTTGGCTATATGCTGAAATAAATCCAACATGGAGCCAAATAAGCAATCTTGTGGTCCCCTTACAAAGATTTCATGTTGAAGTATGAAGTTAACCGGGTATGCACCACATCGCACCTACCACGATTGCAATAGATACGGAATAGCTAAGATGGGTGCTATGGATGGAAGTCCTTTGACTTTGAGACAACTTTTACTATGGTTAGTCATCTATTCCTAATGCACGCCTTTTTTCATCAGCATGTTTAGAAAAGCAACCAAGGTTGAATACCTTTGCACAAATTTTCAAGAGTGGTTTGAAAGACCAAGGAAGTACATATTATGCCCAAATTTGTCTTGGAGCACTCGATCTACCGCACCTTGGACCTTTATTGGTCGACAACAATACCATCGTTGCCTACTTTGTATCCAATGTATTTGAGCTCACCATGTGAAAATTTTGAAATGGCTCACATTTGCATAGACCTTGTGTTCCCAGATGGTCATGAGGACTTCGCGCAGATGTTCTATGTACTCTTGCATCGATACAGAGAAAACCAAGATGCTGTATTGGTAAACCAAGACAAATTGACCAAGTTTCTTGGCCAATGCTTGGTTCATTTCTTCTTGGAAGGTTGCCGGGGTGTTTATTATCTTGAAGACAAAGCCCGAGATTGGTAATGTTTTAGTTGGACCAAAACACTGTGTTGGACACGTAATCTTATGTGATGCAGATTTCATGGTTCCTTTGAGATTAATCCAAGGAAAAAAAGAATCTTGCCTTGGGATTTAGTTGAACAAGTCCTCAATCCATGTTATGGAAAGTCAATCTTTTACCTTCAGCTTGTTTGACGCCCCTTTGTCCATGCACATGCATGAACCATCGTCCTTCTGTTCACAAAAAAAGGAGGCTACATCGTATGGTGGGCTACATGGCTTGATCCAACCTTTGCAAGGTACTCTTTTATGTGGCGTTCGGCCTCTTACCTTTTTGCCTGAATTGGATGATATGTGGGTTTAAAGAAAGGAGTCATCCCTGATTGTAGTGGAATTGCGTGGCCCATGTGTTGTCTTGGTAGAAGTCCGACTGGTGGAGGTTGTAACGCATGTGAGATATCCGCCACCAAAGGTTTTATCTCTTGTGGTGTGCATTCCTTCCCATCACCCTCCACTTTCAGTAGCTATCAAAGAAGTATGAACAACCATATCGGACACGTCTCTTGACTTGTATCACAAACAAGCTGGCATGGACTTTAAGTCAGTTGGTGACAGTTCCATACTTGCAAACAATGTAAAGTGACACTTTCCCCTTTCAAGGATGAAGTGATTCGATTCAAAGCATATCGGAGCCCTGTTATTGCAGAGCCAGAGATCCCCTAGCACCACATTGAACAAAAAAAAAAAGGTTGAGTACCTTCAAAGTGACGCTCTGTGTGTACCTTTGAATGTAAACATGTGCTTTCTAGGTACCAATTACAGGTACCATACTATTGTCCCCGATGACAACTGTGCCATCTGATGGCTCATACCTCAGGCCCACCTATAGGGTAAAGCCGAGGCTAAAAAACGAGTCACTCCCTCCAGTGTCGGCTATCATGTTTGCGAGAGCACTAGCTAGGTATTCTTTAAGCTACATTGATTTCCAATTTCTTGAGTGAACAAGCCCTGTGACGACAAGCCGAGTTCGTGATAGACATTGAATGAGTACGGTGGGCACCATGACTTCCATTATACTCCCAATCGAGTGCACATATTGTGGTTGCTTGTGAATTTGGCTAGAACCTTTGAGTCTTAAAATTGAATTATGTCAAAACGTCTAACCAAGTTTACCACGATCACGATTGAAATCATCGCTTTGGGGCATTGGCTTCAATTAGCGTGTCATACAATTCTTGCATATTGGGCAATGTCACCACCACTAAACAAGCGTGATCTGCATCCCCTCCTAAGATGGAATGTTTGATGGTCAGAAAATTTAGAATGCGGCTTGGCAATAGCATATAAAAAGGTATAGAAAAGTAGACTAAAAAAAATCAAATTGTTTTACATCCTCATCTCGAAACATAAATCCACACTTGTGATTCACTTTAACCCCTTAGTGGTCCACGCAAACATCACCTGTAGATGGGGAAAAACTACACCACTGCCTTGTTCATTTCCATGCCGTGTCCACAGTGGCGACAATGGCCAGAACCACAGCCTCGTCATGTAACATCCCCATGAGGTGCTACAGCGCAGCCAACATTGCAGCATCTTGTCCACCACCAAAAGCCTCAGGGCACTAAGCCATAGAGTGGCCTGCCTGTATATAGTTGTTGCAGATTTTCTCACAAAAGGATGTGTTGCGACACTCACGTATTGCCCACAGCTTGTTGTTTTTGCGGCCGAGCTTGTGGTCAGTGACCTTCCGTCCACCAATGCTATTGTCTGGGGGGGTTATAGGTTAGTTGCATTTAGCCCTAACCTGTCTCTCCATCCCATGCAACTTTCATGCATATGTCGCGGCCTTGCTGCACATGCGTGTTTTACCCCTGTATCCAAGTAGTACTTTCGGTTTGTTGAATACACTTCACTCATGTTGTCGCACAACACCCTCAAACTTGTCTAAGCCCATCCCATTGTCGTCGTGGTGGTCCTCTCGTTCAGCTTCTTGCTAGCAATACCGTCATGCGAGTACTCCATCAGCAAGCAGCCTGCTCACTTGAAGATTTGAGTTCCATTGCCCTTGGTGAAACTTCCAGCTTCCTCCACGAATTCAATAAACTTGCTCAAGTAAGCCTCGAGCGGGTTACCTAGCTGCTTGAAGTCCTTGATCTTGTGGAAAACACATTATGGCTCCTTATGTTTGATATACTTCTTGTCCCTCATAGTAGAAAAGACCCTCTTATAGCATGGACTGCCACTTTGTGTGTGGTCGTTGTGCACCCCACTCCTTGACGACACACATGAAGAGCTTATCTTGAAGGCGCGTCATGACAAGGTCGTCCCACTAGCCGAGTGGAGTCTTGTGGACAAGTAGAAAGTTCTCCATGTCATTTTACCTGTCGGTCATCTTCATGTCCTTCCAGAAGATCTCCACACCATAGATGAAGGATGTTTTTATGACCGGCCCCACTGTCGTTGAGGCAGGCAAGTCCTTGTTGCCACTAATAGTGACATTGGCGTCTACATCATGCTACGACCATTGCTGCACCCACACCTGGGTCACTCTATACAATGCCTTGTTGAGGTCATCGCATCAGCGGATTGCCTCACAAGCGGCCGGACACTGCACCCATCAATCTAGGTCAAGGCCGATGATGCTTTGCCCGATGTGGACTAGCAAGAGGCAAACATGAGCTTTAGCTTCGATGCCTTCACAACCTTGGGGATAGCCTAAAGGGTCTCACGCTACCTGTACACCTTTACCCAGTAAAGGAGGGTACGGTTCTTGTACACACCTATGAGGAGTTCCATGTTTTGAAGGATGCTATCATCCACAATGACACTTGAGTGATGATAGGTCTATCCCTTTGTAGCCATGTCTTTGTAAAGGGGGTTTCCTCTCACTCCTTTGGATGGTGCCACACCTCCACAATTGGTACTAATCCTGGGTCGTCTTGCCACCTCAATAAGCTTGTGGAAATCAAAGCAATTTGTATTTGATGTGTCATCATCTGGTGCATGCTTGCAACAAATTCCTGCATGGCTAATTTTGGTACCTTTAATGGCGTGGGTGACCTTGCTGCTGCCGATAGCTTCTCGCGATTTGCTGATCGCCTTTCCCCTCTCAAGCGATCGGCTCAAGTTCACTGTATGGTAGTGGCGGTGATCGCAAACCTCATCGCATTTGCCGTCCTTGATGTTGTGCTCTTCATCGGGATCCACATCTGGGTGGACCTCTTTGAGTGCATCCTTCGTCATGTGGGAGTCATCCACGTGTATGTCAACGTGCTCACTGAGCAATGTTTTGGTTTCCACACACTTTCCAGTGTCATTGAGTTAAATGTGGGTAACCTTTGACAGCATTGTTATCATTGCTTTTGCCACTGTGATTGCAATGATGGCTCCCAAAACTTGGAGTCCTTCAAGGCCATGTAGTGAAGTAGTCACCACCTTATTCTTGTTGGTCTTGGGTAGATTCACATGTCTTGACATTCCCTCCAGACACACAACTAGCAAGCACTCTTTGCGTGAGCATCGCTCACAATCTTAAAGAGGTGTCACCTCTTCACTAATTCCTTGCTCTCAAAATTGGTGAGGAAAACAGTAGAAACTAAATCTATGTTGTGTGTTCTATGGTGCCATGAATGGCACAACCACACGATGAAAATCTTAGTTCCCTAGGCAGCTATTGTCGACACAAACACACAGTAGAAACATCCTAATTCAATATGTTGCCAAGGCCCGTACAATCACTTGGGTTCCAATGGTACTCTTTCCAAGCAATGAATCGTGGCGCTGGGTAGTCCATTAAGCATCAGAAAATGTAAGAAAAGAAAATGCATGAATAAATCTCAAGACATTGAGCACCACTAAATAGTGAGTGGAAGGAGAGGAGGACAACTCTAGTGTTGGGTTTTAAATCTCTCACACTTATCCAACATCTCTCTTGTATTCTAGTTGTATTCTGGCCCTCCTTGGCCTCCGCTTGGCTTCTCTTGATGTGTTTTGTGCCTTATTTGAGGCTTCTCCCTTTGTGCCCACGGTGATGGGGAGATATCCAAAAAATCCCAAGGTATTGTCTTTCTTCTTTTGGGTGTGCTCTCAGGCTGTGAGAAACTCTGGTTCTTGGAGAAGAGCTCTGCTCCAACTTTTGGTTGAAGGAGGGAGGACGTAATGTTGAAAATAGGAAGAGAAATGATGGTCTAAGGGTAGACACTTCCCATCCCGTTCCACAAAAAACAAGGTAGCTGCCTAGGGAAAAACAGGTGCTAGGAGAAGTTGGAAAATTGAAAGAAAACTCTTCAAGAGCTTTCTAACGCACTTTATAGCGCTTTAGAAGATTATACTTTAAGCCCATATTACCCTCTGGCGTTTCTACTGCTATTACAACTCTCCATATGATTTTCTCACTACTATAGCCACCGGAACCGTCAGAGACTTGGTCACAAGGGTCATCTTGCTCTGATATCACTGTAACCGGTGAGTCTCTAGCTCCTGCACGTAGGTCATTGTGAATATTACACAAGAGCATCCAGAGCTCACTGGAGGGATTTTTCCCTTTATGTCACTCTGGGGACAATCTTCAGTTTACACAAGAGCATCGAGGACCTGTGCAGGAATACTTGAATGTTTCAAGTCTCTAGAGGCCCAATCCAGTTCTTACCGTGTCCCTTCATTCGAGGACCCAGACAAGGAGGTTGTCCAAAAAAACATTTTTTGGACCTCTGAAAATTTGGACAACCTCGTAAATTTGCACAAGATTTCCGTCTTCAAAACTGATTTTGTTTTCATAAACAGGATTTGATTGTATCTTTTGATGTGTAAGGGTGAAATTGTCACATGCAAGATACTCAGACAAGTGGATGCTAGTTTTTTATCTCTTGCTCGCGTCTCTCTTGCTTGCGGTGGCAACTCTTGGGGAAGTTTGTCAGGAAAATTCCCTTCAAACTCCTTGATGAGCTCTGTAAGCTCCTTGGGTATGATCGGAAACATCTTGGATACCGAGGCTGTTGGTTTTGCCTCGGCAGTTGCAAATTCTTCCACTTGCCTTGCTTCCACATGGACTAGCCACGCTTGGGCCTCGCGCTTCAGGTATGATTTGGCAATGTCACGAGATATCGGTTGGCTCTTGTAACTGTCGCAACTTCCTCTGTTGCTTCCCGTAATTGCCGTTGTGTCATCCATCACTCAACCAGAGGTATGTGTCACATTCTACCATAAACACAGACGTGAACCAATCCACTGCTCCAGCTAACCTGCAAGTTTTGTTAGTATAAGGAATGCCACCCGAGGATGATTTTGTTTTCGCTCATTAGGCAAGTCCTCGAGACTGTTACATCGTAGATCTCTGAGTTGCAGTCAAAATGGTTCGTGAAGTCGACGGATGTATAGTAGTCCATCGATGGATTTTTTGTCAAATACCCTTTGGTTTGGTCTGCAAACCCAGGTTTCGAATCATGAATTTACCGCTGAAATCACGAGTGTTGATTTTCTGAGACAGGCAGCAAGGGCTAGGACCCTTGCTGGTAGGATCTTTGGGTGATAAGCAGTGCAGCATGTACAATAGCAAGAGAAGGGTTGGGAACTGTCGACTGAAACATTGATTGATACAAAGTACGAGTATGGTACATGGAAAAATCCTAGGCAAGCTAGGCTAGCACAGCTCCTGGCCCACAGAGGGGCAACGCCTTGCTAGGCCTTGTAGGCCGTCGTGGCAAGGGTCTTGGCACAGTCTCCAGGTTGACTGGCCTCCAGGGTAGCCTCCACCCAGGCTGGCAGGCCTTGCCAGGCTTACTAGGGCCTTGGAGGGATCTCCAGCTGAGTCTCGGTCTTGGCTTCAGAGTTAGAGGCTCGAAAAGAGCTGAATGCTTGCACAATGCTGAGATGGATCTGAACTGAGAGGAGCTTCCCTTTTTATACCTGCAGTTCTGGCAAGTTGACCACCTGAAGGAGAAGGTTCCTTCAGGTGCTTCAGGTCTGCTGCCTCTTGTGCCCTGATTAGGAGAAAATTCCTTCAGGAGAAGCTTCCTGTAGTACTGGGTTTGTCACTGGCACCTCAGCAGGTCCAGGGAGAAGCTTCCTCCTTGAGGAAGCTTTGCCAGGTGATCAGGTGCAGCTTCCCGAGGAGGTTGCTTGCTCTGCAGGCCTTTCTCTGATGGCCGTCGATCTAGCCATGATGAAGCATCAGGGCCGCCGATCAGGTGTCTCTTGAAGCTCGCCTTTGACTGGCTCATGCAGATTGACCAGCCCAGGCTCCTTGCATGAGGATGCTGATGCAGTGTAGGCTTCATGATCAGGGTGCATGTCGCCTGCCCAGTCAGCTGCAATGTTCCCTGACCAGGGTAGCTACGCAGTACTGCGCAGAGAGTAGCTCCCCTCCTTCCTAGAGCTAGCCAGGGGTATGCGCAGCCTCCTTGCACATGTTGCACACTATATCACACACCAGGCCCTTTAGGCTACTTCAGGGCTGGTTGCCAGAATTTATTTGGCTTGTACAAGTGAAGATTCCCAGCAGGTAGTGGACCAGGGAATTCACCAAAAAATCTGTATCTCCCCGTATAGTGCTCCGATTGCAGTGCCGTCTTCACCACCTTGCAGCTGAACACAAGTGCAGTAATCGCACCTCTCAACACCCCCCCTCGATTGGTGCGCTGGTGGTTTGAACCGTGTCACTCCAGTGCACTCCCGAAAAATTCTTCGAGTGACTCGGAGAAATCTTCGTCGAGGAAATGGAGCTGAGTGTCCTCGTCGCTGAGTGGAAATTCAGAAATTTGTCAATATGTGCTTCCGGGTCCCAAGAATATTTGCTTTCCTCCTTTATCATTGTCGGGATCACTTCCAGGCCTGTTCTTGGTTTCCCATTACGTTGTTTGAGCACAAGGTCACACCCAAAACATCTAGGTTGAGTTCGGGCCATTCCAGGAAATGATCGGTTGCCTCATGCAAAAGCAACTCCTCCTGTTGTTCCTGGAGACGAGGCTGTGCATGATGGCTTTGGCCCCCGTGCTGCTTCCTCCAACCTTCCTGCACTTCTAGAGATGGAGAATCGTCCATAAACATTATTTCTTGGTCGCCTGTTGACATTCCAACCGCAAGACGTGTACAAAAGGCCACTGGTCCAGTTTGGAGGGCGTCAAAGTAGTTTTCAGTCGCGAGCATCTTGTTTGAGTAACAGCCGATGTACTGTTCGTTTCCTACTAAAACACCCGTTTCAGTCCTTGCTGTGCACTGTGTGTTGACTGAAAACCGACGTTTTTGGTTTAAGTGTCCGCGGTGGTCGTTCGGTCGCTAGTCCACCGAATCAGGGATGAATCCTCCGATTTTGCAAGTGAGGAGGGACTGTTCCGTTCGGCGTGTTTGATACACAACTGAGCTGGGGAGACTGTTGATGTCGCGTACTTGAGCAGGCACATCGCGCACATCGCGTCAGTAGTTCCCACTCGCCTAATTTCCTCCTCCTGTCCACCACTGCTGCTATTTTTCTTGCTCGCGTGCTGATCCCGCCTAGCGAGCGGGCCTTTGTCTTGCCCCCCCTTGCTTGCTGACGTCAGTAGCGAGGGTTTTGAGCGGGCGGCCGCCATCTCCATGGCTGGTCGCTCGCTTGCTCGCCTTTTGTTTTCTTTCTTTTCTCCCTCTGTCGCTCGCTCTCTCCCTGCTGCTCCTGTCCGTGGCTGTTCCGTCCTCGCAGCCGCGCTGGCTGTGATGCCTGCGCCAGCTGATCCACCTGCTCGCTTGGCAGCCCCACCTTCTGAGCGTGACTGTTCCGACCGTGCAGCCGCGCTAGTTGCACTGTCTGCGCCAGCTGCTCCGGCTGCTTGCGAGACTGCTGTTCGAATTTTCTGTCTTTTTCTTCCGAGGTCGACCAGCTGCTTTGGACCATTTTTAATGCCGACGCAGGTTTTTACAGTTGCTGCAGGTCCCGTTGTAACAGTGAGGGATTATACTTTGCCGGCAGATCCTCCAACGTAAACTGTTGTTGATGGCAGCAAAGATTGAGGTTGTTGTTTTAACAGTGAGTCTGCTCCTGCCTGCCAGACCGGTTGCTGTGCTTTTGGGGCTGATGCAACGAGCTGGAGGCCGCTGAAAAAGTTTTGTTGTTCTGTAATGGTGCCTTTTGAAGCTGCTTTTGCAAAACGCCCCGCACCATCCCGTGGTCTATGGTAGCCACGCCGATTTGTTGAGCGACGATCTGCTATTTGCAACCTTGCAACCTCTGAGAAAGTTTGCTTCCGTTGAAGTTTCTTTTTGCACCATGAAGCACGTGATATGTGTGTGTGAAAAGACAGGCTTGGGCAATGGTGGAGCTTCGTGTGTTCGACTTCTGTGTCCCTTCCACGGCTGGCCGCTTCCGCACATACTGCAAGAGGGCGCTGGAGGTGAGACCACACTGCTCCATACATTTGTAGAAAATGTCCTTCGGGACGCTATTTGTCAGAAAGTCTGCTGCTTGATTTGTTCCAGGAACATGCACTAGTTTGACTGTGCCATCGCGGACTTTTGAACGAATCCAGTGCCCACGTATGTTGATGTACTTCGTTTGACCTTGGAATCTTGTCGAGTTTGCGAGGTCAATCGCAGACTTGTTGTCGATAAAATTTCTTGTTGGCTGCGTTTGAGTGAATCTGATGTCGTCCAGGAGGTTGCGGAGATATGTGACCTCGTGTGCTGCTGAAGTAGCGGCCACATACTCAGCTTCAGCTGAATTGAGTGTGATGAGTTTCTGTCGCTTGCTGGTCTAGGACACTACTCCTCCACCAAGAAAGCACACAAAACCCGTTGTACTCCGACGATCTTCCTCTATTCCTCCAAAATCAGTGTCGATGTAGAACTCAAGGTCGACGCTGGCTGCTGTCCCAAACACAAGACTGGTGTCATCTGTCGTCTTTGAAGCCTAGAGCTCTGTGAAGTTCCCTGCACACCACCTCTGTACAGGTCTCATTGCCGCGTACTAAGTTGCTCATGGTGAACTGTAGAGCTGGCCGTGTACAACTTGCTGCTTGCATCAGCAATTCAACTCTGCTGCGGTAGTTGGTCTCGCTCCTCCCCCTCTGTCCCTGATTTGTTAGCTGCTGCTGTGACAGAGGTGTTGGTACATGTCAATCGGGAATGTTGAATCGCTCACAAACTTTACGAGCGTACGTCTGCTGGCTCAAGTGAAGCGTATGCGCTTCACGGTCACGTTTGACATTCATGCCCAGGTAGAACTCAAAGCTGGGCATGAGTGGCACATTGACTTCCTGCGCCATGGCAGTTGTTGTGGCTTTGAGGAACTTTGCCAACGAACCTATGATGAGAAGTTCATCGACGTCGACCAGCACGTAGCAGTCTGGTTTCGTGTCTGGTGATGGCCGATGTAGGAAGAGACAGCCGTCGTATGCTGAAGGCTCGAAGTCGAGAGACTCCAGCACTGCTTGTAGCTTCCTGTACCACAGTAGAGGGCTTTGTTTCAGTCCGTACAGACTCTTCACCAGCTTGCACACTCTACCACTCCCATCGTCGTAGTCTTCTGGTTGCATCATGTAGACGGTCGTATCCATCTCACCATGCAGAAAAGCGTTTTTTACGTCGAGTTGCTACACCTCGTAATCCATCACTGCTGCAACTGCCAACATGATGCACGCAATGGTGCAGCAGCTCACTGGAACGTAGGTGTCAAAGAAGTATTTCCCTTCTACTTGTGTGAACCCATTTGCCACGAGGCAAGCTTTGAACTTGTCAATGCTCCCGTCAGCCTTTGTCTTTATGCAAAAGACCCATTTCACTCCTACGGGTCGAGAGCCAGATGGCAGCTTCATTAGTTCCCAAGTCCCTTGCTCCATAAGACTCTGGTACTCTGCGCCGAGTGCTGTCTTCCACTCTGCAGCATGCTCACCTTGTAAGGCATCCTTCAAAGTTTTAGGCTCAGACGGTAGCTCGTCTGCTGAGACCAGAGCAACAAGGTGAGTCGTGGTGAATTCCGCTAGGAAGTCATTTGCTTCCTTGTAGATGGAGCAGGCTGTAATCGCCATGACTGACTCTTTGATCTCCTACTCCTTTTCTTGTTGCAACTGCTGTCGCAGGAGGCGCGTGAGGCACCCCGGATTCCCAACAGCTCGATCATGTGGTTTCCCCACCGCATGCACACCCTTCCCTAACCAGGGTAGCTACGCAGTATTGCGCAGAGAGTAGCTCTCCTCCTTCCTAGAGCTACCCTGGGGCATGCGCAACCTCCTTGTGCATGCTAGTACACTACATTCTACACCAGGCCCTTTAGGCTACTACAAGGCTGGTTGCCAGAATTTATTTGGCTTGTACATGTGAAGATTCCCAGCAGGTAGTGGACCCGGGAATTTACCAAAAGATCTGTATCTCCCCGTATAGTGCTCCGATTGCAGTGCCATCTTCACCACCTTGGATTTTAGGACCAACGCAGTAATGGCACCTCTCATCAATGAGAAATTCCTCCATCCAGTAGTGCCGGTACCATTCTCCAACTCTTACAACCACTCGGTTGTACCCATAGCAGTATCGTCAGTTAGTCATCCTCGTACCCCTAGTCAAACTTTGTGATGCAAGGAACCCTCGTATGTGGCAATGTAAGCCGCTCAGATGGTCAATCGGTTGGCACACAATTTTCTGACAAGAAAGGAGTCTCGTCGTCTACTCTTGTCCTTTGCCATTTCCCGACCCCTCACTCTTTTCCTGTGAATTTCTCCCCTTTTAAGCTTGGTTTTACCGTTTCTAGCACTCACGCAAGAGTTGACCCGGATTTTCATGGGTCGAGTATACCCGTTGATTGCCTTGATCGGCGGCATCAATCTCCATCGGGGACGAGGGCTCCGTTGACTAGGACTTCCCTCCGCCACGATAAAAATTCTGGTTTTTGGGTCGCCAGCAGTTGGATTCATGTAGTTGAGCATTCTAATCGGTATTGACGATGCGGTCGGCCATTGTGATCATTTGGGAGAGGTTTTCTTGCATGCCGAAGATGGTGATTGCTCACCAAATGTCTCGCTTGAGGCCATTTTTATTGTAGAAACATAGGTCATCAAGGGCTGGGTCACTGCCGCTAATGATATTGTACAAACGACGAGTATACTCTGTCACATTGGACTACTGATGCAGGCATTGGAGTCTTTACCGTGCGTCAAAATCACAATTCAACTTCCCAAAGTGAGCGTCTCCGGTAGCACATGCAAAGTCACTCCATGTCCCCGGTGGCGTGAAATAATCATGCCATGTCGGAATTCTCTGCTCGAGAGGTAGTACGCCTATGGTCAATGATGTGAGAGTGGTCGGATGAGCCGTTGATCTAGCTCTGCCGATCTCCTGTTGCCATTGGATGGCCTTTAGATTGGACCACCAACTCAGAGCCGTGCCACGCAAAAGCGAGGCCACAAGGTCAATTTTCGTTTTGTCATTGTTGGCTCCAGTTGCGGTAAACTACACCTCGAAACTCGTTAACCACATCCTGACTGTCGGACCCTTCGAGTTTGCGGGATTGAAGGACTCGAGAAGTGCCGGTCGAATCCCGGGTTCACGAGATAGTTGCAAAGCTTTCTTGGTGAGCAATGCTATGCGCGCACAAGAACTGTGAAACTCCTCCATCATTGCGCTGAGCTATTGGAGCTATTGGGTGTTGAGGCTCTTGAGTCCCAATAGTTTTTAGTACATGTCTTTGTTAACTTGCGCTTGTCGGTCGGTGTCTCCCATCGTGCCACATGTCATCCCAACGGGCTGCAGCGAGGGTGGAGGGTTTGCTAAGCCCGAGGGGTCCGTCACTCAGCTGGACGTCGGGTTGATTGGTCTTGTGCCATTTACTCTGAATGTTGCCAATACTACTCGGTTTGCTTGAAGAGCGTTGTTGTTTGCGTGTTGCTAATCCGTCATCACCGAGGTACTCGCCCGGGACTGTTGCTCGTCGTAGGGTACGCATGCTGTGTTCAATGTTGTCGTCACAAAGTCTGGGATCTTCTGAACGGTGTAGATACGTTGAGGACTCTTACGAGGTTGTCGCCAGGTAGTTAATGCGTCAGTTGCCCCTTGAGCACCACCGCGCTCACATACCAAGTGTTACGTCGAGCGGAACGTTGATAGCTCAGACGGATGAGGCACGGGACAAAAGACGATTTGAGGATTGGGGACAAGTGGATAACTTATTGTAAGGAGTAAATCTACTTGGATGAAACGTGTTGAGTGATTCGAGCACATATGTAAACTGTCGAGAATGAGAATGAGGCATGTGTCGGGTTCTCAATGCTCGAGTGGAGCGACGTGTGCGATATCGCGTCGTGAGTGGCTGCTTTGAGAAGCTCCGCCGAGAAGTCGGGAGGCTTGTAGAACATCAAGGAACTTGTTTTTTCAAATTTAGTGCCATCGAGAAGTTGACCGAACAATAACGAAACATCGATATTGTTCACAATACATTTGTCAACCATTCTAGAAGGTGGTCAAAGTTGTCAAAACGTTCTGGAGCAGAACACCGGAGGTTGGGGCAATTGACCGAAATGCCCTCAACCGAACAGTGTAAAAACCCTGAAGTCGTCGCGAGGTGGGCCATGGATGTAATGATAGAAATGCCCACTCGTGGAGTTTAGGGACTCTTTTGCTCACGGAAATATCAGGAACTTCCACCTCATTGATGAGCACGAGTCATTAAAGTTCTCAAGTGAGGATTTTTTTCATTACATCCGTGGCCCACCACTCGGCAACTTCAGGACTTTTACGCAGTTCAGTCGAGGGCATTTCGGCCAAGTACGCCAACGTCCAGTGTTCCGTTCTAGAAATTCATTACAACTTCACCCACATTCCAGACTGATCTACAGAAGTGTCGTAAACTACATCGATTTTTTGATACTATTTGGTGGACTCCTTGACATCTCACGGCTTTTCTAAAGTTGTGTATCGATATTCTCAAAGCCACCTGACTTCTCCGCGAAGCTTTGCAAAGCAGGCACTCATGGTGTGACCTCGCACGCATCGCCCGGTTCGAGCATCCAGGACCCAACACATGCCCCAATCTCAGCGCTGTATTTATGTGCTTGATTTAGTCAACATTGGTCATCAAAGTTTACTTACTACTTAATACAATTGATCCATTTGTCCCAACTCACTGGAATGTCTTTTGTCCCGTACCTCATCCGTGTGAACCACCTATCGTCTATCCTGTGTAACACAATCATGCTTATTCTCCTAACGGTGAAACCGCCGACCCCCCCCCTGTTTTGTCACCCGCGATCCTCACATAACCCTCTGTTGGAACAATAAGCCCCATTTGTCCCTTTATCGGAACAATAAGCCCCATTTGCCCCTGCATCGGACAAACAAGCCCCAGTCGTCCCAGTCCAGCAACAAAATCCCCATTCGCCCATTGATTTTCACCATGCCCAAACAGGGATGCATGTTAATACTTGAGTATGGTGAAATTGGGCATGTAGTGCTACATGGCGGCCCTCCATCGCTGCTGTTGTAATGGAGGGCTGTGATAGCATTGAGGGATTGGAGGGGGTGTTGGTTTTTTCCGCGTCTCTCATTGTACTCTGTTGTGTCCTCCTGGCTTGTGTACATTGGTGTGCAGATGACTGACGGCGAGACTCGACGCTGCTGGAGTGTCGTCCGGTGGAGTCGACGCATGTTGAGGCCTACACGCAGCTCTCTGGAGCCTCCTCCCTGCGTCGATGTGCTCAGCTCCATCAGTAGGCCTCCTTGGCTGTCGAGCCACCGGCGGTAACTGCTACTGTATAGGCTGTCTGCATGCATGCAGCGCTGGATCTGACTGTGCTATAACTTCTGCAGCATCATGCTCTGCCTAGGGTCCATATTTCATGTTGTGTGGCACTGTTTGGCACAATGGACCTTCGTACGCACTGCCTGGGTTCGGGCAGCCATAACTCTTTGATGCTATTGTTCAAGCTGTTTCTGACCATACGACTGTGATTGCAGCCTTGGTATTATGGTATGGTTTAGTTTTCAGGCAAAACGGACGACACCCGGGTTTTGGGCTGTCAGCCGTCTGGCGGGGCTCACCAAGAAAACCCTGCCTGCCAGAAAATAGGTCTTGGACTATTTTTGATTGGCTGGTTGGCTGAGTAACAAGCTCTATAGAGCTGGGGGGGAGCTAGAACTTGGAGGGGTCTCCCATTGTTGTTTTTTCTTCGCTCCTAATCAGTTACTTCCAGTTTTCAGCTGCTTTGTGGCCCTAACACTAGCCCGCGCATTTATGAATAACAAACCTAGAGCATCCAGACTTAGACTAGAGCAGCGGACTGAGGGGGCAGCAGTCTAAGCAACGAGCGTGGAAGCCAGCATGCTGTATCAACAACGCTGTTGTCCCAATCTGCTGCCTAGTATCTCGAGCTTGGTATCAGAGCCAAAGCGTAGCAGCAAGAGCAGAAGACTGGTGTACAGGTGCCATACAATGCTGGAGGACCCCCATACGCGCCAGTGTAGGGGAAATGCTGCCGGATTTTTTCCGGCAGTTTTGACCAGCCTGGTGGTGGCGTCAGAATTTTCCCCACGGCCAATGGGCCAGAGGAAATGCTGCACAATGTTTTCGGCAGCACTGACCCCATGCGTGACACGAGGAGGTGAGCGGCCAACGACGTTAGGCATCGCAACGACGACTCACGTCAACAAAGTGTGATCGTGCTAAAAGCAGCAACAATGGCAGCAGCTTTCAGCAGCAGCGAGCAGTGGCAGCAACATCTAGCAGCAATTTTACTTAGCAACATCAGCCGACAACAACAGCAGCTCGCGACAGCTTGCAGAAGTAGTAGCCCGCAGCGGCTTGCAACAACACTAGGGCGTAGCAGTAGCAAGCAGTAGTAGCAGCCAGCGGGAGCAGCAGTAACAGCAAGCAACAACCAACAGCATGTAGTAGCAGTAGCCGGCTGCAACAATATCAGCAACAGCGAGCAGCAGCCAGTAGCAACCTGAAGCAAGCAACAGTAGCAACTGCAACAGCACCCAGCTGCAGCCCGGTGCAGTAGCAGCTGTAGCTTGCAACTGCAGCGGCTGCAGTTGCAGCTGCTCGCAGCCCGCTACCAGTAGCGAGTTGCGAGCTGCGAGCAGCGGGCTTGCTGCTCGCCGCCCATAGCAAGCATCGAACTCGCTGCTCACTGCTCGCGGCTCGCAGTGAGCAGCGAGCTCGTTGTGGAAGCAAGCAGAGAAGAAAAAGGGAAGTGGAAAAAATTCCTCAACCCCATAGGTGCTTTTGCAGCTATTGTTGCTGCCATTACGACCGTTGCACCAACCACAGCAACCACAGCAGCATGTAGTAGCGCAGCAGTAGTAGCAGCAATGGCTACTAGAGCTGCAATTGTAGCAGTAGGAGCAACATTTGCAGGAGCAGCAACGTCAGCAACAGCAGCAGTAGTAGCAGCTGTAGTAGCAAACCGGCAACAATAGCAACAGCAGTAGTAGTGGTGGCAGCAGGAGCAGCAGTAGCTACTACAGCAACACCAGCTAACATCTTATGGCTGACACAGTAGCGACTTCAGCAACAGTCACTGTTGACGTGAGCAACGATTTAGCTCAAGTCACTATTGACGTCATCAACAAAAAAACAACTCTACGGATAATGCAGCAGCACCTGTTGAAGTCAACCATCTCAGGCTGACATCACTCCTGACGTCACTATTGACGTTAGCAGCATAAAGGAAGGAAGAAAAAAACACAAAGGAGGGTAGAACAAAGGGGGCCAACAAACATGTCCACTAGGCCTAGTGGGAAGGGGTCCTCCTCTGTTGGGGGGACCCCTAGTCCCCCTTTCTTAAAGCAGCTACAACAGTTGTAGCAGCAACAGTAGCAGCATCAACAAGAGCTCAAGCAGTAGGAGCAATAACAGTTACTGTAGTCGCAGCAACAGCAGTAGTATAAGTAGCATCAGCAACAGTAGTAGCAGCAGCAGTAGCAACAGCAGCGGTAGCAACAGTAGCAGCATTTGCACCAGTCGCAGCAACAGCAGCAGTGCCAACACCCTATAGGCTCTGCTGTGGGTCATTGAGACTTGACAGATCTGCTCGCCCCTTTGCGCCAGTAGCTCGCAACGCTGACACAATAGCTAGCAACACTATAGATGCCGCCACCCTTGCCGCAAGAGCAGTCGTAGCCGCAGCATCATCAGCCGTCACCACAGTAGCAGCATCAACAACCGTAGCAGCAGCATCAGCAGCCGCCACCACTACAGCAGCAGCCGCCGCCACAGCAGCTACGCCAATGTCACCAATCACCGTTCATCCCACTAGGATACGAGAGCCCTGGGGTTTCCTTTGCCATGTAATACTTGGCATAGCAACACACCCTACGCGAACAACAGACGGTGACGTCAGTCCTAGGCCCCACTTTGGGTGCCGGTCGCAAGCCAAAGGACTTTGAGACCCCACCGTCGCTGCTTCAGGCTGGTGATCAGTTCCGGAGCTGGGAGCTCAGCTTTCGGATCTTGGTACAGGGCGAAAGCCTGTGGCCTTACTATGTCCCCCCCTTTGACTCCACCTAGGCCAACCGGGGTTACGACGCCGGTCACGCCATGCGTGCTCTTGTCTCTGTCGCCCCTCTAGCCACAAGCCTCGCCCTTGAGCCCTTTCTCTATGACCCCACCACTGGCGCCTTCCCTAACCCAGCAGCAGCCTGGCACATACTCACGCGCCCTCATCGCCTGTCCAATGATGCTGAGACCAGCCGCTTGCTCCGGGAATTCAACTCCCTTTGCATGGGGGAGACTAAGACGGTCACCTCCTATTGGCAGCGCGTAGAGGATCTTCTCCGCCACCTCGGAGACGCCATGCCACCCCCTCTCTCCGTGCTCATGACCATCAAACGCGGCGCCATCGCCTCCTTCTCCAACGTCTTCGTTCACTACTCCGAGGATGTTCTCGCCGCGATGGTTGCCCAGGGTACCCTCATGCCTTGGGCGTACGAGCTCTTCCTCCGTATCGAGGAAGCCCATCAAGAGTCGCACATCCATCGCACGGAGTCCCTTGCCTCTCCTGCCATCGCCACCCCGTTGTTGCCTCAGTGACTGTCGCCACCCAAGCAGTAACAACATCTTCCGGTGTCACCTCATTTGGCAAGAAGAAGAGGAGGGGCAAGAAGGGGAAAGGAACTCAACAGCAAACTAGCGGATGAGGCAGCGCCAACCCCGTCTGCCACAACTATGGCCAGTCAGGACATGGGTGGTACACGTGTTCACTCCCGACTGACAAAGCTCGTATCATCGCCACCATGCAACGCCAGCGTGAGCGACGCCTTGCCACCAGTGCCATGACCGTCGCTACTCCTGTCGCATCTGTACCACCCCTGACGACCTCACCGCATCTTCCTCCATAGTCGTTCGCACCCGCTGCTCCATCCCCGACGCCTTCCTTTCCCTTCCTAGACTCTGGCACCATCACACCGCACACAGTCTACTCCGTTGGACCCTCTGTCCGCGAGCGCCAGCTGGAGCAATTCATTGCCTTCCAGCTCGGCCTTCCTCGCCCTCCTCCCAGGGGAAGTGTGAGTTGCGCAGACGCTAGTTCCTCTCCACCCTGCATGACAAAGTCGGTGCTATGATCAAGTCCTGTATCTTTGTCTGTCCTGTCCTCTGCCGTGCCCTGTCCTCCCACTCCTCTTCGAGACGATGTTGCCCGGCTAGATGACTGGCACTCCTAGTTTGCACCTCTGTCCACTTCGTCAGCGTCACTCACCCATTGCCATGTGACTGTCAGCATCCTGGCCACACCGGTCGAGGATCCGTTAGAGACCTGGATCATCGACTCCGGGGCCACGCATCACATGACAGCCTCGCACGAGGCCGTCAGTGTTCTTGGTCCCGTTACCGATGTCACCGGGGTTCGGACGGGATCTGGTCAGGTATTCCCCGTTCGTGGTGTCGGCGTCGTTCGTTTCCGTGGTCTAGCGGGTGATGTTTTCTTGAATGATGTTCTCTTCATTCTTGGCCTTGAGCTCAGCCTCCTGTCTGTCACCTCCCTTGATCGCATGAGCATGAATGTTTTGCATTCACGTGTTGTGGGCACTGTGTCATTGTGTCCGTCCTGTCGTGTCGTTCTGCATGCCACCACCCGTGGCAACTTGTGGCATGTACCGTGCCTGCCCGCTCCCACCTTTATCTCCTCCTCGTCACCAGATATTGGTCACGTGTTCGTCACCAGCTCCTTGTCTCTACAGCACACGCGTCTCCTGCATCGTCGCCTCTGTCACGCCCACTCAATTGCTATTGACAACATGCTTCACACACAGCCGGCCATGGGTCTTGACTCAGCCTCCTTTCCTCTGCCGTGTCCCACAAAGTGCATTGATTGCGCTCAAGGCAAGATACACTGTTCTACCTACCCCCTCTCTGCCTCTCAAGCGTCCCCCCCGCTCGACCTCATTCACTCTCCTTTCATGGATCCCCTCCTAACAGAGTCAGTCAACGAGCAGGGTTGATATGTCTTCACCCTTAAGGACGACTACTCTCGCCATCGCTGCTTCTTCTGCCTGTGGCAGAAGAGCGACAAGGTTCCCACCATTCGGGACTGGCTGGTCCACGCTGAACGCAAGTGTGGTCGCCCTCTCCGCCGCTTCCGTTCTGACCAGGGGGGTGAGTTTCTGGGGGAGACCACACTCTTCCTCGCCTCCCGTGGTGTCCATCATGAGGCGTCTGCGCCTTATACGTTAGCCCAAAATGACGTCTCTGAGCGATGGAACCGCACCATGGCCGATGCCATCCGCACCATGCGAGTCGAATCCGGCATCTCTCATGACTTCTACTTCGAGTCGATGACCTACATGACGTGGTTCTTGAACCGGATTCCCCACGAACCCATTACTCGTTAGTCCACCCAATACCAGCACTGGTGTGGCGAATGCATCGACCTGCGTCTGGCTCGTGTCTAGGGCTGCATAGTCATCGTGTGGTTGCCTGTCCCGCACCAAGATGGCAAGCTTGAGCCTCGCCGTCGTCTGTATACCTTCCTTGGCGTCTCACGGTAGTCAAAGGCATGGCGTTTTTAGGATCCCGCCCGACACTACATCGTCGAGTCCCACAATGCCCTCTTCTTTGAGGGCCTGTTTCCTCGCGACCTCGTTCACTCTGGCACGTCGATGTTTCTCCTGTCGCGTTGGGGAGTGGTGGGTCCATCCTCCGTCCAACCGCGTCCGGGCGTTCCATTGTCTGTGCGCGTGGGCCCACCTTTGCCGGCTGCCCCATCTGTGTCCGAAAACCCCTCAGGGCCGGCTACCCCATTCGTGTCCGCCAACCCCTCAAGGCCGGCTGCCCCGTCCGTGCCTGTCAGCCCCTCAGGTCCGGCTGCCCCATCCGTGTCTGCCAGCCCCTCAGGGCCGGCCGCCCTGCCCATGTCTGCCAGCCCCTCAAGGCCTGCTGCCTCGTCCGTGTCCGCCAACTCCTCAAGACCGGTTGCCCCGTCCGTGTCTGCCAGCCCCTCAGGGCCGGCTGCCTCATTCGCGTCTGCCAGCCCCTCACGGCCGGCTACCCTGTCCGTGTCCGCTAGACCCTCAGAGCCGGCAACCTCATTCGTGTCCACCAACCCCCTAGGGTTGGTTGCCCCGTACGTGTCTGCTTGCCCCTTAGGACAGGCTACCCCGTTCGCGTCCGACAGCCCTTCAGGCCAGACCGTCCCATCTGTGCCTGCCGGCCCCTCAGGGCCGGCTGCCCTGTCCGTGTTTGCCGGCGCCTCAAGGCCGGCTGCCCTGTCCGTATTGGCGCATTACTCACGTACTCTGGATGAGAGCCTGAGACCCAGGCCGACAATTGGCACTCAGGCCACCTCCGTACGTCCTCTCATCCCACGACCCCCTGTCATTCCACGAGGATCCTCACCTCATGTCAAATCCACTCCCACGGTGGTGAGTGGGGACCCTGGCACCAAGGCACTGGGCTTGGCCCCACTATCAGTCATCGCTGACCTACATCCAGGGCCAGCTCTGGGCTATGTCCTGCTCCATCAGAGACACCGGTATGCCGTTACAACCACGCTCATGTGGATGCCACTAGGGGCACGTGACGCGCATGCCCTCATTTTCTGCCACATTGAGCAAATAGAGGACTCAGCCACCCTATGTGAGGCACGGGCGTCTCCTGAGGCCGCTCATTGGGAAGTTGCATGTGGCGACGAGCTAGCCACCATTAGACAACATCACGTCTATGAGATCATCAACCTTCCCCGGGCCGCAAGGCCATTGGCGCCAAGTGGGTTCTCCGGCAAAAGTGGAAGCCAGACAGGTCTTTGGACAAGTACAAGGGCCGTCTCACAGCCACGGGGTTTGCTTAGGTCCCGGGGATCCACTATGACCAGATCTTGCGCCGGTCGGTCGGTTCTCCACCAGCCAGGCGTGATTCAGCCTGGTTGCCCAGCATGGGTGGGAACTGCATCAGATGGATGTGAGCAATGCCTTCCTCCATGGCTCACTGGAGGGCGAGGAGCTCTACATGATGCAGCCTCCAGGCTTCAACGACACTCTGGCAAGGTCTAGAAGGTGCGGAAGGCCCTCTATGGCTTGAAGTAGTCCCCGCGCACTGGAACCAGGATATCAGTTGTGTTTTTCTTAGCGGTGGCCTCCTTCGTAGCTCTGTCGACCCCGCTATTCATCAGCCTGCGAGGTCAGACTCTCACCGATGTCTTGGTCTATGTCGATGACATGCTCATCGCATCACCGGACGCAGCTGCCATCCAGCGGGTCAAGGACCTACTGTACGCTGCCTACCAGATGAAGGACCTCGGGCCAGCGCGAGTCTTTCTAGGCATGGAGCTTGAGCATAATTACTCTGTAGGCATACTGCATGTCCATCAAGCCGCCTACATCCATACCCTTTCCGGGCGCTTTGTTGAGGACCTGTTCCTCGTGTCGAGAGCGTCCTCACCCATGTGGCCTGATGGTCAGGCGTTGCTCAAGAGTTCTGATCCAAGTATGGTGGGGGAGCCAGTAGACGTGACCGCGTATTTGCGCGTCATCGGGTTACTGATGTTCCTGGCAACGACGACACGCCCAGACATCGTGTTCGCTGTCAACCTCCTAGTTTAGTTCTCTCAAGAGCCGCGTCACCTCCACTTCAAGGCCGCAATTCGAGTACTGTGCTACCGTACTAGTATCTAAAAGGTGTTTAAAATATTGTTTTCCTTATTTTTTTGGGTTTGTCCCAAGTTGGCATGCTTGTTTTGGTGTTTTCCCCCAATGTGACACCTGGCCTCTCTTATTTTCTCCTCCTTAGATGCCTCAATTTTTGTTTGACACCGATGTCCAAATAATGCCTTGCTGATAAAATCCAGTGATAGAACGTGGTTTAGAGCAACTAGACGCGATTGGAGGTTTGAGCCCCACACTAGGCAAAAAAAATATTTTGTCCTTGTGTGCAATGGTCTCCCGCCAATATGTCTTTGTGCAAAAAACCCCTACCCCCACCTAATTGGTCTTCATAAGTTTTCAAAAATGTCCTCACCTTTCAACTACTAGTTCAGTATGTCGTATCGACTCCACGTCGAGGTCTCATGTTCCGCCGACAACCGTCTGTTGTCGCAGTGGGCTACACCGACAGTGACTGGGCCGGCAATCCGAACGGTAAGAGCCGCACAGGCTGGATCTTTTTGATTGGCAACATGGCGGTGTCCTGGCGCAGTGGCAAGCAAGGGTGCATTGTACGCAGTACTATTGAGGCTGAGTATGTAAACCTTGGTTCAGGCGCATGTGAGAGCGTGTGGTTGCATTGTGTGTTGTCCGAGTTGCGTGAGTCCGTCGTATCCATCACGTTGCATTGTGACAATGAGAGTGCCATTGCCGTTGCTGACAATGACGACGTGCATCACACATGCACAAAGCACATCAATGTTAAGTATGACTATGTGCATTCGTTGTTGCATGACGGCAGCATCAGCATTGTGTGGGTTGAGACAACACGGCAGTTGGCTGACTTCTTGACCAAGGCACTGAAGCGCGACTCATTCAAGAAGGCTGTGAGTTCAGTCGGCATGAGTCCGTGAGTTGCACTCTTTTTCCTGGCCTACGTCTCTATGTGCCCTGGGGGAGTCTATTTGTTGAATGTGACGCTGCCCATCCATGTGCACTACGTTTGTGAGTCATGGGGGAGTGTTGGTTTTTTCCCCATCTTTGTTGTGTCCTCCCGGCTTGTGTACATCGGTGTGCAGATGAATGACGGCGAGACTTGACGCTGCCGGAGTGTCGTCCGGTGGAGCTGACGCATAAGGGTGTTCACGAGTCCAGAACCTTGAGTCTGAGCACATATCCCCATCCCCGAGTCCGATTCCACCCCCAGACTCGGACTTGGGAGTCTGGACTCGAACTCGCGAATCCTTGTACTTGCGAGTCTTTATTGCCATATCCGCGAGTTTAGGCATTGTGATCCGCGAGTCCAGACCTTGTGCGAGTGCACTTTCATGGTTGTTCAGCCAGTGCACTTTTTTTTCCAACTCTAATTTTTCAGAGATGAACCACTCTCATATGACTTCAACATCTCCACTCCTCCTGTCCAGCCATTTTGTCCTTGTGGCGGGTTGGTGTGGCACCAACCCACCACAATTCCACCAGAGACCAACGTCTAACCCATAACCTGTACTAACAGAGGCCTTACAGGGTTCCTGGTGCTGACACTTTTCTGGCACTGTTTAAGACTTGTGTACAAAAGAAGTAGGTAGTTGGACTAGTGTTTAAGTACTAGCAGCAGAAACTGTCAGACACAGAAGCACAGTGTCAGTTTCTGTCACATCAGAAACTTGTGCTAGATGGATTAGTGTTTAAGTAGCCCTTACAAGTTTTCTGGTGCTGACACTTTTCAGGCAATGTTAGACTTGTGTGGAAAAGAAGAAGCTACTGAGATACATTAATCCATCAACACACATTGCATATAGAACACAAGTGGTGGAAACATAGTTTGAAAGGATTGAAGAGTTGGAATTCAGAAAACATGTTGCCAAGTACATGGTCAACTACCCTCTACAAACTACGTCATCTCCACCACATCATCGTCGTCCCCACCATCACCCTCACCACCAAAGTCAGTGCCTATGCCAAAGTCACCCTCATCCTCCCGGTCTCCCTCATCCCCCTCATCTCCTGCATCACTGTCCTCACTGTCTGATTCTCCCTCCTCTCCTCCATCCTCGCCCGAGCCCTCCTCATTTGAGTCAGGAAAAATGGCAGTGAGCAAGCCATCTGATTGAGCTTTGAGCGCCTTCCTAGCAGCCCTGCGAGCTACTTTCTCCTTCCTTTCAATGTCCAGCAACTCCTCGGCCACCTCGCCCGAGGGAGTCACAGGGAAGTCCCGGAGGACTGGATCGTTGATCCACGTCTTTAGACACAGCAGGTCTTGCACTGTGAGCTGGCTGAGCGAGTGGTGGAAGTCAGTCAGAACACGCCCACCGAGCGAGAACATACGCTCAGATGGGGTTCTAGTTGCTGGCAGTGCAAGCACATCACACGCAAGCAGAGCAAACGTAGGGTACTTGGTGTTGTTGTCCCGGTAGAAGTTGAGAACATTGCACTTCCTCCCTCCACGTGCGTTCTTCTTGTACTGCTCAACCTCCTCCTCCAGCGTGTCGGGTGCCACTGGCTGTGGCTCTGGCTCCTCTTCAAACATGTCATCCATGGGATCGGAAAGCGCAGCCTCCACTTGTATGGCACATGCAACAGGAAATGATTTTGTAAACTGCAAAAGCAAGTACGCTGAGCTGCCTACGGAATGAACCATGCTATGTTCCATGGTGGCCTTCCTTTTGTTTTGCCTGCCACGCTTCGTAGCTGATGCTAGGCCTGTCAACTGTGGCACCTGCTGGCTGCTGCTGGCGCCTCCTGTGCTGCCGGCTCCAGCGGTCGACTGTGGCCCTGTTGATTCCACCATCTCCTCGTCCTCTGTCCTTGCTGCAGCGGCTGCAGCAGCTACTGCAGCAGCCGCTGCCTCAGCCGCTTCAGCGTCTGCCCTGCGTCTCTCCTGCACTTTGGCAAAGTACGGCTTCATGTGCTCCACCACTTTGACCTCCAGCTCAATGGCAGACCTGATGCCCATCATCTTGTGCACTGATGGCATGAAGCGGAACCTGCAACAAACGCACAAAGATGCTTCCACATGTTGGACGTGGAGCTGTCGTTGAGCCTGAACGTACCCTTGAGCCCCACAGGCGCTTTGGGGCAAAGCTGGTAGCTCGCCCTTGGTTCGCCCTGGATGACGACGTACTCGAAGACCTGCCACCGACGGTTTGCAAATGCGTAGATCCTCCCAGCCATGCAGAGCAGGCTTAGAAAACGGTGGCTTCACGGCGGGAGTGTTGCTAGTCGAGTTGTTGTTTGGTGGCGTGGCTGCAGCATCGCCACCCATGGCGGCGTTGGACGTTCCAGCGGCGGTAGTGGCGGCAGCGGCGGTAGCGGCAGCCGCGGCGGCAGCTGGAGAACCTGCTGGAGGCAGGTTCCGGTTGCAACCCATGGCGACGAACTGTCGGTGCACGGTGCACCATGCACCAAGTGTGGTGCATGGTAACAAATAGTGGAGTGACAGATCAAAAACCCTAGGTGTAACTGAGCGCACACAGTCTCAGTGCACCGTACGACTTCCGTGATTGACCTTGGCTTGGGTTAGCGGGGGGGAGGGGGGAGGGAGGGGACAACGAGGTGGACATGTGGGCTGTCCAGATCCTTGATGACGTGGACAGTCGAAGGGGGGTCATCACCCTCTTCGCGTCGGAGGGGGGTCGTCGACCCTCATTTTCGGGAGACACATTATCGGGGCTGAACCGGACTCTCGATGGTTTTCCGGGGTTTTGGGGGCCGACCCAAAAACGTGTCGACCCTCGATTCTGAGTCGAGTCTGGGATGCAGATCGGACTCGCGAGTACAGTCAGGGACTCGAACTCGCGAGTCTGATCCGCGAGTCCACGCTTTTGGTGAACACCATTACCAACGCACGCTGAGGCCTACACGCAGTTCGTTTGAGCCTCCTCCCTGCGTCAATGTGCTCAGCTCCATCGGCAGGCCTCCTTGGCGGTCGACCCCCTGGCAGTCACTGCCACTACAGAGGCTGTCTGCATGCGTGTAGCGCTGGATCTGCTTGTGCAATTGTGTCTGCAGCGTCATGCTCTGCCGAGGGTCCATGTTTCATGTTGCGTGGCACTGTTTGGCACAATGGACCTTCGTAGGCACTGCTTGGGTTCGGGCAGCCATAACTCTTCGCTACTATTCTTCTAGCCTTTTCTGACCGCACGACTGCTTTTGCAGCGTTGGTATTATGGCATGGTCCAATTCTTAGGCAAAACGGACGATGCCCTGGTTTTGGGCTGTCGGCCGTCTGGCATGGCTGACAGAGAAAACCCCGCCTGCCAGAAAAAATGTCTAGGACTATCTTCTGATTCGCTGGTTGGCTGAGTAAGAAGCTCTATTGAGCTGGGGGGGGGGGAGCTAGAACTTGGAAGGGTCTCCCATTGCTGTTTATTCTTCGCTCCTAGTCAGTTACTTCCAGTTTTTTGCTGCTTTCTGGCACGAACACTGGCGTGCGCATTCCTGAGTTACAAACCCAGAGCATCCAGACTTAGACTCTACAGTAGCGGACTGAGGGGGCAGCAGACTAAGTAACGAGCGTGGAAGCCAGCACGCTGCATCAACAGCGCTGCTGCCCCAACCTGCTGCCTAGTATTTCGAGCTAGGGAGGGGGGGGGGGTGAATTTGAGCGACGAAAATGCCGGCTGGCACTCCGTCAACCGTTGACACCTCCCCCCTCCTCTGCGAAGCTCACGAGCCCACCCACCCGCCCGTCGATCGACGCCCTTGCGATTGAGGGCTGCGATGGAACGGGTGACAAGAGGCTTGCCCGGGCGGGGATGGGGGGGGATTCTCCGAATGCTGGTGATTCCGGCTGACGCACGTCGGCCGGAATCCTGGGAGCTCGAAGAACGGGGAGTTAAATACTTCCCATTTGTCATTGTTCGCATTTTGAAAACAACTCGTACCCATGTTTCACATAGATTCCATACATAAATCCACCCCCTCATTACACACGGGGTTTGAGGATTTTATATTTCCGTGGGTACATTCTGGGCCCCCCGGTAGCAAGGCCCAGCAGGTTCCCTTTCAACGTATGGGGATTCTTGGTCACCCCAGCAAACTCCGGGCAAAGCACTTCCGAAAAATCACAAAACCATCTATAATTGAGTTTGTGACTATTGGGTCAAGAATTTGACGTCAGCATGTTGACATCGCATGCATGCGATGTGGACATGCTATCTTTCGAAAAACAAGAGGGGCATATCATTTGTGTTTTTCGCCCCAAAACTCACGTCCACGTGAAAGGGGCAAATCAGACTTCTTGTTGTGATGCAGGGGTAAATCAGGCTTATTTTTCTGTGAAATGTGCGAATGAGACTTATTGTTCCGAGGGAGGGGTGTAGCGGGAGGGCCTGTTTGGCCCTCCCTCCTCGCTGAAGCGAGGGGTGGTAGCGCACCACCCCTCGTGTCAGCGAAGGCTGGCCGACGGCCAGCACTTCGCTGGCCGCCGGCCAGCTGGCTGCCGGCCGGCTGGATAGCCGACGACCGGCCGAGTGAACAGCCGGCCACCAGGCGGCCAACCGCCAGCCGCCGATCGCGGCCTGAGCCCGATCTTTGGCTGAGGGCCCGCAAGGGCCTCGAGGGCGAGGCCTCGTGGCCTCGTGCCCTCGCCCCCGCTCATCCTCCTCACAAGCGAGCAAGCGAGGACGAGGGAGGGGGACGAGGGACGAGAGACGAGAGAGAACTAGCGCAAAATCTCCAGCGTGTCTCGCACGTGACGATTTCGCGCCAGAACGTCCAAACATAAATCGAAGTTTGTTTGCGACAAACTTTGATACATAAAAAACAAAATAACTTGTGGGAACACAGGAGTTCAAGGTAAAAACCCCCGGTTTGGAACCCAAAACTAGGGGTAGGGTTAAAAACGGAAATGGGCCTCCAGAGACTCAAAATATTCGAGTCCCCCTTCTCTGGGTCATTGATGACGATTGCCCCTCAGGCCTGCAATGGGGGTAAACCCCTGACGCGGACTGAGAACGCCATTTTGCAAACTCCAACGACGACTTCAGAGCAGGAGCTGGAGGTTCGACCCGTTACAGTGGTTCTCAGAGCCAAACGACCCTCGCGACCAAGGGTTCGACGGAAACGACGGCTACGTCACACATAAAACGCCGCCCACAGCTACAAGCAGCAGCAGAAATTCCAGAAGGGACTACGGCATCTACACTTCACGGATTGAATCACCGTAAAGTGCATTAGAGAGCTTGAAAAGAGCGGTACTTGGTGGAAACTCTTCCTTCTAGCCTCTCCTCACTTCCAGAGGGCTAGGAGGAGTTTTTTGGGGCGGGGTGGGGAGTTCCCTCCCCAAAAAACTACAAAATCCTCCCTATTTTCAAGGCTCCTTCGAAACTCCTTCATCCAAAAATTGGGGCAATGCCCCTTCCCAAGCTTAGGGACTCTCACGGCCTAAAAGCACCCTAAAACAAAGGAGAGTGACACCTTGAATGTTTTTGGCGGCTCGCCAACACCGCCGGCTTAAGGGAGATGCCGCCCAAGAACGCGATAGGCGTCAAGGAGCGTGAAGAGAAGACCAAGGAAGACAAGAAGATGAGAGGAAGACAAGAAGTAGAAGAAAGAGTGAAAGACTTGTTAGGAATTTTGAGAATTCCTCTTTGCACTCCTTGCCCTTGTTTTGTGAGAAAGACTCACAGCCCTTTTTATTTCCTTGTCTTGTAATTTTCTGTTTGCGTAGGTACTAGTCCTTGCCAATTGCCGTGAGTCACGGCTTAGGAAGACTTGTTTCAAAACCCACGACCTTGTGCCCACGCGGCGGCCTAAGAAAATAGAAAATAAATCTATAATTGCCTCACCGATCGTGAAAGCAACATCTTAGGAGGCGATTCCTCCTCGTTGTGGGGTGATCCTCACAACGACCTTCTCGTGCTAGTTGCACGAACGACGAGATGGCAAGTGCCGGACCGTCCAAGACCAACAAGGGCAAGGTGGTGACGTTCTCACCACACGCCCTTGGCGGACTCTAGATTTTGGGAGCTGCCACCGCAAGCACGGTTGCTAATCCAAAGGCAACCGTACCGCCTAGGGCAACCGTACTGCCTAAGGCAACCGCACTGCCTAAGGCAACCGTACCGCCTAAGGCCACCGTACCGCCTTAGGCAACTGAAGCCAATCTCGACGATACCGAGAAGCTTGTGGAGGCTGAAAAAGTGCTCTACGAGCACCTTGACGTACACGTGGGCGACCCCAGCGCGACGGACGACGCGATGGAGGAGGATCTCCCGGAGGAGGACCCCGAGGAAGAGCAGGACGCTGACGATGGCAAAGGCGACGAGGATTGCAACCACCGCAATCGTCGTGTAGCGAAATCAAGCTGATTGCTCAAGAAGGATGAGGCGCCCATCGCATCGCCTGAAGCTGCTGACGGCAGCGAGACTGCCGAGAGCAGCAAGGACACTGAAAGTAGTCACACGGGATGTTCCTGCGAGAACAAGCTGGACCACGATGCCGCGAAAGAAATTTGCGATGACCGTTGTAGGCTCGTGGAGTTTGCTGCTGAGGCGACATGCCGACTCAAGATCGTCACCGATGGTGGAGATACGGCACCAGTTGGAGGAATGGGGGTGGACCCCCCTTCCTACGATGTGGCCGCAATGGGGTAAGGTAGTGCCCACTCGAGCTTCGTCGCCGACGACAGTCTCCTCCAAAAGGTGGGAGTCCTTGGAGGCGTGTACGCGAACCGTACCCTCCTGTAGTGGGTCAGGGTGCACGGATAACGTGAGGCCGTGGCGGCTATCGCCGATGCTCTGACGACATCAGAGCTCAAGTTAGCGTTCGCCAACTTGCTAGCCCACGTCGGGCAGAGCATCACGGACCTCGACCGTGATCGCCAGCTACAGCGCTTGGCCGCCCACAATGCAAGCCGCCGATGCAACAACCTTGACAAGGCGTTGTAGAGCGTGACACAGGTGTGGATGCAACAGCAAGCGCAACGTGCCGCAGCTGCAGATGCCACTGCTGGTGGGAGCGACGACTTGCCTACCTCGACGACTTTGGGGCCGGTCATGAACACGTCCTTCCTCCACAGTGTGGAGATCTTCTGGAAGGGCGTGAAGCTGACCGACTGGCTGAATTGCATGGAGCACGTTTTACGTGTCGACAAGGCTCCACTCAGCCACTGGGGCGACCTTGCCATTATGCGGCTTGAAGACAAACTCTTCAAGTATGTGGTCAAGGAGTGGAGTGCGCAGCAGCCGCACCTCGAGTGGCAGCCCATGTCGTGGGAGTCCTTTTGCCCGATTATGCGCAAGAAGTACACCCAACATGAGGAGGCACAGCGCGCCTTCCACAAGATCAAGGGCTTCAGGCGGCTGGGCAGCTTGCTGGAATCCTACTTGAGCGAGTTCACCGCACTCATGGAGGAAGCCAAAAGCTTCACCGAGGGCGATGGGACTCAGACCTTCAAGTACCCAGAGTGCATGCTGCTGGAATACTTGCGTGATGGTCTCGCCAGCAAGAAGCTGAAGGACAAGGCCACCAGGACAACCATTGGCCAAGCTTGGACAAGCTGAAGGGCGTTGCACGACTACATGAGCGAAGTGTATTCGGTGAACCCGAAGCACGAGTGTGGGTTCATGTTTTCAGATGAGGATGTTAAACAATTTGAGTTTTTGACGAGTTCAAATTTCTCTGTTGTTTTTGCTCCTCTTGTTGAATCGCATTCTACACTTGATGACCGAAACTGCCCACTAAACCTTGCATCTACGGACGAGATGCATAATCGTACATGCTTAGTGGTGGCGACACCGACAATTGTGCAAGAGCTGTATGACACAGTGATTGAAGGAAATTCCCTCAAAGCAATGAGTTCAATCACGTTCGCGGTACCTTTAGTTGATGATTTCGACCAAGTCAAATTTAAAGGCAGGAAGGTGCTAGCCGAATTCACACGTGCCCACAAGATGTGGACTCGAGTGGGTGAATCATGGGAGTTGCGACGCCCGTCGTACAAATTCCGTGTTTATCACAAACTCGGCTTGCCGTCGTCGAGCCTGTTCACTCGGAAGAGTGGAGGCAACATAGCGATATAGTTCAAAGGACACCTAGCTGGTGCTCTCGTGAATGTACTTGTTGACACTGGAGGAGACGACTCTTTTGTTAGCCTTGGCTTTACCCGACAAGTTGGCCTGAAGTACGAGCCATCGAATGGCGCAGTTGTTGTCAGTGACAACCGTACGGTACCCCTGATCGGTACTTGTAAAGCAAAAATTTGTATCCAAGGGTACACACAGAGTGTCACGTTGAAGGTACTCAACCTTCTTGACCCGTTTGATGTGGTGCTAGGTGATCCCTGGATCCGTAAGAACAAGGCTCTAATGTACTTTGAATCAAAGAGTTTGATCCTCCGAAAAGGACAGCGCCGCTTTACGTTGATTCTAAGTATGGAATCATCACCGACCCGACTCAAAGTCTATGCCAGCTTGTCTGCGATGCAGGTCAAGAGACGTATTCGACAAGGTTGTCGATACTTCTTGGCTCAGCTGTAGAAAGTGGAGGACGACATGAAGGAAGACACGCCACAAGAGATTAGATATCTATTGGTGGAGTTCTCGGATGTATTCCAAGACCCACTGGCTCGGCTTCCACCAGAAAGACACATGGGCCACATGATTCCGCTACAACTGGAGATGACTCCTCCATTCAGACCCATGTATCACCTTAGTCCAGCAGAAAAGGCGAGAGGCCAAACGCCAAATCAAAGAGTACCTTGCAAAAGGGTGGATCGAGCCCAGTAGCTCGTCGTACGGTGCACCGATCCTTTCTGTGAACAAAAAGGACAGTGAGTTACGCATGTGCATGGATTAAGAGGCGTTGAACAAGCTAACGGTGAAAAATCGAATCCCCTTACCACGGATTGACGACCTTTTTGACCAACTCCAAGGTGCAAAAGCATTTTCGTCCTTGGATTTGTCTCAAGGATACCATCAAATCCGCATCACAGAAGATGATGTGTCCAAAACCGTGTTTCGAATGCACATGAGACACTATCAGTTCCGAGTGTTATGCTTCGGGCTTACAAATGCCCCGGCAACCTCCCAAGGAGAAATGAACTGAACGTTCGCCAAGCAACTCGGACAGCTTCTCTTGGTTTACCTCGACAACATCTTGGTTTTCTCTAAATCAATGGAAGAGCACATAGAACATCTGTGCAAAGTTCTCGCAATCCTTCGGAAACAGAAGTTCTATGCAAAATCGAGCAAGTGTAAGCTTGCACAAGATGAGTTAGAATACCTTGGACACATCGTCGACAAGGACGGCATCCGTGTCGACCCTCGAGAGGTCCAAACCATTGTGGACTGGCTACGCCACGAAAATGTTGGGCAGATTGGGTCTTTCCTCGGCCTTGCAAACTAATTTCGACGGTTTATGCAAGGGTATTCGACCCTGGTAGCACCACTAACCAGGCTCACGCGAAAAGACGTGCGTTGGGAATTTACATCTGATTGCGAGAACGCTTTTCTCAAAGTCAAAGAGCTTCTATCCACGGCGCCCAACCTAGCTCTTCCGGATCCATCGCAACCGTGGGAGGTGCAATGTGATGCGTTATTAGTAGGACTCGGAGCCGTCCTCATGTAGAACGGTCATCCAATTGCATATGAGAGCCGGGAGCTCATCCCCGCAGAAACGCGGTACACGACTGGGGATCAAGAGCTCCTTGTGGTAGTACACGCTTTCAAGATGTGGCGTTGCTACCTCAAGGGTGTTGAAGGGGGTGTGACGGTTGTGACCGACCATAATCCATTGGTGTTTTTCCAAACGCAACCGAACCTGTCAAGACGGCAAGCGCGTTAGAGTGAATACCTGAGCCAATTCTCGTTCACATGGGAATACCGGCCTAGACGCATCAATGTGGCCGATCCACTAAGCCGACAGCCTATGGAAAATAAGGTAACCACCGAGATCGGTGGATGTTTTATGGCCATTGCGACAGCTATCGTGCAAACACTAGAACCCCCTGCACCTCTGCGGCAACCACCTCGAGAGATTTTCCACTGTAGCGGTTTTGTAAACAGGATCCGTATGGGATACTATGTGGATTCTTGGTTTCAAGACTCTCGAAATTTGGACAAATACGGATTGGTGGAGGCCGTAAGAATCTTCTTGCACGAAGAACAAGTTGTTGTGCTAAACTCGGGAGACCTTCGAGCGAAGATTATCTCCCAGTTCCACGACTCACCGACCGCAGGTCATGTGTGACCTCGAAAGATTGGACATGCACTCTTGGACCACTATTGGTGGCCAGGATGGAGTGTCGATGCCCGTAAGTATTGCATGACATGTTATCCATGTCTTCAGAATAAGGCTAGTAACAAAAAGCCTGCAGGACTCCTCCAACAGCTTCCCATTCCTAGGACTCCATGGGAGTGCGTCAGCATGGACTTCATTACTGGTCTTCCGGACACGGCCCGTGGCCACGATGCAATACTAGTGGTTGTGGATCTTCTAACGAAGATGACACACTTCATTCCTACAACCACTAACGTGAATGCAGAAGAGATGGCTCGCTTCTTCTTTGAGGGTGCCGTAAAGTACCACGGCTTGCCGTTGCGCATTATCTTCGATCGAGATCAAAAATTTGCTAGTAAGTTCTGGCAAAAGATGCACGAGTACTTCGGTAGTGAGTCGTAAATGTCGACAGCGTTTCACCCTCAAACTGACAGACAAACAGAGCGCATGAACCGCACTCTGGAACAAATGCTCCGCATGTACGTGGACCCTCCCATGAATGATTGGGACGAATTCCTAGCACCGGCAGAGTTTGCGGTGAATAACTCAGTGAACGAGTCCACACAGTTCACACCGTCTGTGTTGAACAATGGTCGGCATCCAATGGTGCCCTCTTCATTGGTGAAGAGTGGGAGTACAGGAGGACAAGTTCCTTCTGCTCAAACCTTTGCCGAGCACATCGACTCCTTGTTCCAGGAGGCGAAGGGTCACCTTCAAGCTACTCGGCAACGACAAAAGGCATATGCTGACAAAAGTCGTCGTGAAGTCTCGTTTGACATTGGTGACAAAGTGTTCCTTACCACTAAGAATCTTCGGCTGAAGTCGCCTGAGGCACGAAAACTTCTACCGAAGTGGATTGAGTCGTTTCCCATCGTTGCATGCATCGGGCTGGTGGCATACCGATTGCTGCTTCCATCGAGTATGAAGATACATCACGTGTTTCATGTGAGTCTGTTGGCTCCATACACGGCAGAGGGAACCGTTCAGCCACCACCGACAGTACTTGTTGATGACAATCAATACGAGGTCCTTCGCCTACTCCAGCACCGAGAGCGTACTCTCCGGTCACAGCTTGTTAGGGAATACCTTGTTCATTGGGTCGGGTGTGGACCTGAACACAACTCATGGGAGCCCGAATCTCGGTTGCCCACAAGGGTGGTCAACGAGTATTGGAGCGAGCTGACAGCTCGCACAGATCGATGCGTGTCAAGGGGCACCACCTAAACGCGGAAAAAGTGAACAACATTCTTAGGACTACATTAATGGACTGCGACCATACGAGGTTAGGGACACCTAACATGGTTGTCACGCGGACACTCCAGCCTAAAGGGGGGAGGCCGCTAGCCGTGTTGACCTACAAGCTACAGCTTAGGTCCAAGTACCATGCATGTGTTCATGTCTAGCTGGTGATTGAAAACATTGATTTTCTTTCACAATGTTGAGGACTCACTAACTAACAATCCTGCTTCTTGTTCATGAGCCGAGACTGTTCATAACAAGTGGGGAGGAATGTAGCGGGAGGGCCGGTTCGGCCCTCCCTCCTCGCTGAAGCGAGGGGTGGTAGCGCACCACCCCTCGCGTCAGAGAAGGCTAGCCGACGGCCAGCACTTCGCTGGCCGCCGGCCAGCTAGCTGCCGGCCGGCTGGACAGCTGACGGCCGTCCGAGTGACCGGCCAGACACCAGCAGGCCAGCCGCCAGCCGCCGATCGCGGCCTAAGCCCGATCGGCGGTTGAGGGCCCGCGAGGGCCTCGAGGGCGAGGCCTCGTGGCCTCGTGCCCTCGCCCCCGCTCGCCCTCCTCGCAAGCGAGCGAGCTAGGATGAGGGAGGGGGACGAGGGACGAGAGACGAGAGAGAACTGGCGCGAAATCGCCAGCGTGTCTCGCACGCGACGATTTCGCTCCAGAACGTCAAAACGTAAATCGAAGTTCGTTTGCGACGAACTTCGACACAAAATAAACGAAATAACTTGTGCGAACACATGAGTTCAAGGTAAAAACCCCCGGTTTGGGTCCCAAAACTAGGGGTAGGGTTAGAAACGGAAATGGGCATTCGGAGACTCGAAGTATTCGAGTCTCCCTGCTCTGGGTCGTTGATGACGATTGCCCCTCAGACCTGCGAAGGGAGTAAACCCCTGACGCTGACTGAGAACGCCATTCTGCGAACTCCGATGATGACTTCAGAGCAGGAGCTGGAGGTTCGACTTATTACAAGGGGGAATCAGACTTATTACCCGAATGGAGGGATATATGGTCATTCAGTTCTTCTCCTAAAACAGTGGTTTACGGTGTTTCCCCCCTCCTACAGATGAGGTTACCTTGTGATTTCTACCTCGAGAGGTGGGAACCACTTACGACCAGTCCCCGGCCAACGAGATGGTCTGCCTCGACTCACCTGGTTCATGGCCGTAGTGCCTCGTGCCCGGTGTACTACTCAAGGTGCCGTGTCGCACAGCCCCAAAACAAGGGCAACGGCTCCCAGGACGAAGCTGTGAACGCGCGATGGCCGACAAAGCGGAGGACGCGGAGGCTGCGGCGCCGGCTGAGGGTCAGCCGGCGCCGTTATCCGCGTCTATTGCCGCGTCTACAGCGGAGCAGCAGCCGGTCGGCGGAGAGTTGGTCTTCTGCGGGTCCACGGACTGGGCAGCGATTGGCAGGAAGGGCGGCGGCGGCGGCGGGAGCGGCAGCGGCAAGGGCAGTCAGAAGCAGGCGGAGGCGGAGGGGGCGCCGCTGGTGCAGCCGCACAGGCTGGCCGGCCTCACAGGAGTCAGCATTGCGTTCGTGGCCGCAGGAAGCGGTGAGGGAGGGTTGGGGAAAAGAAAAAAAGATGTTTGAAACTTTGCGCAGCCGCAACAGTGTCCGGTGAATCCGGCTGTCGGCAGGATTCACCGGCCGACAGCTCGGCACTGCATTCGCCGCGGCAGGAGGCAGCGAGGGGTCAAAGCAGCCTCTCCCTCCCTTTCACCTTCCCCCTCCCTCCCCCTCCCCTCTCCCTCTCTTTCCCCTCCCACTCCCTCCTTCTCCTTCCCCCCTTCCCCCTTTCCCCTCCCCTTTCCCCTCCCCTTCCCCCTTCCTGGGCCTGGCTGGCTGGATGAGATAGGGCGGGACTGCGGTCACATGAGTGGGGTTACTACAGTACGTGTTCTCCACTCCCCGCTTGTTGTGTGCGGGTGTGGTGGAGCTCAGGGGGCGCTTTGCAGAAAAGACTTATGCCACGGTCGTCTCTCTCTCTCTCTCTCTCTCTCTCTCTCTC
>SZWC01003276.1:175857-192820 GCA_023375785.1 Penium margaritaceum | reverse complement strand
ATGAAGGACCTGGGGCATATCGTGCGAAGTCTGGAGGCAGCTGCAGATGTAAGAGATCGGAGCTAGTGCTGCCTGCTGGGCTAGACCTAAGCCGCCGAGCCAGATGGGCAGCTGGGCCTCGCACTTCGCATGTGCCACCGCTCGTGTCTCCCGTAGTGTCTGTACATCCTCCAATTGGGCCAACCGTCGGAGACACACCCTCACGCGCTCGTCAAACTCCCGGAGCTGAGTAAGCCACCACTTTGTCGGAGGTGTCAGCAGTGTGAGGTGCTTTAAGTGCTGCATGACACACTTGCAAAGAAACGCAAAGGGCGTCTGTGCGTCCGGCAGGTCGGGCAGCAACCCCATCAACGCCTCCACCGCTCCTACAGACTCCTCCAATCGCTCTCGAAAAAATGCCTCCGTCCCTAATGGCACCCCCAAATTAACCATGCCCTCCACCACCCTGGTGACCCCCACATGGCCAGCTGGCATCTGCTCCACAGATTCCAGAAGAAAGATCTGGGCACTTGTGGGGCTAGACCTCCATCACGATCGCCGCCAATCCAGCCTGTAACGCCGGGAATCCCGCCTCCAATACTGCTGCCGGCCCCATCAAGTAAGTGTCGTCCAAGTATGCCATGACCTGCCCTCCATCTGCCATCCCTGACTGAGCTGCCTCAAGAGCGCCCTGCTGCGTCAGTGTGTACAATAACGGGCCGATAGGGTCCACCTGGTGAACCTCCCTCTCTGACCGTAGAACCGCCGGCCTAGCCCCTCCCTGGTAGTACAAGTATTACGGCTGAGTGTAAAAGAGGGCTAGGTTGGGGATGAGGCGAGCAAAGCCCCGATCACAGAGCGCCTAAAGAATCACCGTGCGCTCAGCTGAGTTGTACGCGTTCTGGACATCGATGCTCAGTAATCCCCAATCCGGACGTGCATCCAACTGCTCCGATATGGTGTGCACAATCGTGTCTACTCCTGCTTACACCCCCACCACTTGCTGCACTGGAGCCACCACCGCCTGCATCTCTCGGTGCTTTGTAGTGACCATCCACCGTGCTACCAGCCGCCTCAACGCCTCTCCCACTCCTATGGGCCGAACCCCCCAATCACGCTGGGCCAAAGTAATAAGCCTGCTTGCTGCCATGAATCTCCGTGCCATTGGGTGCAGCCGACCCCGACAAATCGCCATCATAAACCGGGCCAGAAGTCGAGTCAGTCTCTCGTCTCCCACCACTACCTGGCATAGGTGATCTAACGACAACCCCGATGGCTCAGCTTCAGAATCACGGCTGCTGTCGAGGAGAGCTCGGTGCACACCGTCAACGTCCGGCACTCTTGCAGGCAGTAGACGTGCCCTCACTGCCACCCAAGCCGGGATCGGCTTGTCTGCCTCCGGATGCGTGGCCCTGAGCTGCTCTAGGACAGCTGGGTTGGGGAGGGGGGGGGCTAGGGCTGAGTCCGCCAAGGCGTCACACGCTTTGGACGTACTCCCCGGCCAAAAACACGTCACTTCCCTCTGTAGTCGCTATCCTTGAATCTTCGCATCCGAATGTCGCAGTCGTCGTGGTGGGGGCGGGCGCCCTGGTGCCCGCGCATGAGCCACTGCCTCCTGCCACAACTCCTCACACGCCCCAGCCTGCAACCTTGTCGCTAGGCCTCTGACCCACTCAGCATTGGACTCCTGCCAGTGCGTAGGGCGTATCCTCAAGATGAGGCTGGGCATCGCCTGGAGGAGGAGGGGTCCCGCAACCTCCTCTAGCCGCTCTGCGCATCGGAATAGGGGCATCCCAATCGCTGCCCGCACTGCATCCACGGAGCCAACAGGGATCCATGAGAGCATGTGCGGGGGAAGCATCTCCGGCCCATACAGACGCCCCCAGTCCACCCCATCTGCCCAACGTCACAGCCGCTCCCACCTCTGTCCCTCCCTCTCCGCAGTCCCCTGCATCTCCCCCCCCCACCCCCTCCCTCCCTCTCCGTGCCTACATGCTGTGGCTGCTATCCCTGTGTGCCCCGGTGCTGCTGATGAGCTGGCTGCTACTGCTGAGACTGTTGGGCCTACTGCTGCTGCTGCTTTCGCGTATGCTGAATGAGTAAATGAGTGAGTGAGTGAGTGTGAGTGGGTGAGTGAGTGAGTGTGAGTGAGTGTGAGTGAGTGTGAGTGAGCGAGTGAGTGAGTGAGAAAGAGAGAGGGAGTGAGCGAGTAAGTGAGGGAGTGAGTGAGTGAGCAAGCGAGTGAGCAAGGCAGTGAGAGAGCAAGTGAGTGAGAGCGAGTGATAGAGAGAGAGAGAGAGAGAGAGAGAGAGAGAGAGAGAGAGAGAGAGGGAGAGAGCGAGNCGCTCGTGTCTCCCGTAGTGTCTGTACATCCTCCAATTGGGCCAACCGTCGGAGACACACCCTCACGCGCTCGTCAAACTCCCGGAGCTGAGTAAGCCACCACTTTGTCGGAGGTGTCAGCAGTGTGAGGTGCTTTAAGTGCTGCATGACACACTTGCAAAGAAACGCAAAGGGCGTCTGTGCGTCCGGCAGGTCGGGCAGCAACCCCATCAACGCCTCCACCGCTCCTACAGACTCCTCCAATTGCTCTCGAAAAAATGCCTCCCTCCCTAATGGCACCCCCAAATTAACCATGCCCTCCACCACCCTGGTGACCCCCACATGGCCAGCTGGCATCTGCTCCACAGATTCCAGAAGAAAGATCTGGGCACTTGTGGGGCTAGACCTCCATCACGATCGCCGCCAATCCAATACTGCTGCCGGCCCCATCAAGTAAGTGCCGTCCAAGTATGCCATGACCTGCCCTCCATCTGCCATCCCTGACTGAGCTGCCTCAAGAGCGCCCTGCTGCGTCAGTGTGTACAAGAACGGGCCGATAGGGTCCCCCTGGTGAACCTCCCTCTCTGACCGTAGAACCGCCGGCCTAGCCCCTCCCTGGTAGTACAAGTATTACGGCTGAGTGTAAAAGAGGGATAGGTTGGGGATGAGGCGAGCAAAGCCCCGATCACAGAGCGCCTAAAGAATCACCGTGCGCTCAGCTGAGTTGTACGCGTTCTGGACATCGATGCTCAGTAATCCCCAATCCGGACGTGCATCCAACTGCTCCGATATGGTGTGCACAATCGTGTCTACTCCTGCTTACACCCCCACCACTTGCTGCACTGGAGCCACCACCGCCTGCATCTCTCGGTGCGTTGTAGTGACCATCCACTGTGCTACCAGCCGCCTCAACGCCTCTCTCACTCCTATGGGCCGAACCCCCCAATCACGCTGGGCCAAAGTAATAAGCCTGCTTGCTGCCATGAATCTCCGTGCCATTGGGTGCAGCCGACCCCGACAAATCGCCATCATAAACCGGGCCAGAAGTCGAGTCAGTCTCTCGTCTCCCACCACTACCTGGCATAGGTGATCTAACGACAACCCCGATGGCTCAGCTTCAGAATCACGGCTGCTGTCGAGGAGAGCTCGGTGCACACCGTCAACGTCTGGCACTCTTGCAGGCAGTAGACGTGCCCTCACTGCCACCCAAGCCGGGATCGGCTTGTCTGCCTCCGGATGCGTGGCCCTGAGCTGCTCTAGGACAGCTGGGTTGGGGAGGGGGGGGGCTAGGGCTGAGTCCGCCAAGGCGTCACACGCTTTGGACGTACTCCCCGGCCAAAAACACGTCACTTCCCTCTGTAGTTGCTATCCTTGAATCTTCGCATCCGAATGTCGCAGTCGTCGTGGTAGGGGCGGGCGCCCTGGTGCCCGCGCATGAGCCACTGCCTCCTGCCACAACTCCTCCCACGCCCCAGCCTGCAACCTTGTCGCTAGGCCTCTGACCCACTCAGCATTGGACTCCTGCCAGTGCGTAGGGCATATCCTCAAGATGAGGCTGGGCATCGCCTGGAGGAGGAGGGGTCCCGCAACCTCCTCTAGCCGCTCTGCGCATCGGAATAGGGGCACCCCAATCGCCGCCCGCACTGCATCCACGGAGCCAACAGGGATCCATGAGAGCATGTGCGGGGGAAGCATCTCCGACCCATACAAAGATGGGGGGTGGGGGGTCCACGAAGGGGGCTGGTGTGCCCTACGGGGGAGAGAGGCGCTTACGGAGGAGGGGAGGGGGGCCCTACGGGGTGGATGGGTCCAGGCAGGGGAGAGGAGGGATGTGCTTACTGTTGCTGCTGCAGATTCTTGCAGTTAATGCTACTAATCGCAGTTAGTCGCTGCTCCTACACAATGCCTCCTGCTGATGCACATTGCTTGCTCTTCATTGCTACTGCTTGATGCTCGCTACTACTGCTCGCTAATTGCTGCTGCTGCTCGTTGCTCGCTGCTGCTGCGCGCTACTCGCTACTGCTGCTCTCTACTCGCTGCTGTTGCTGTTGCCCGCTTCTCGTTGCTGCTGCTCGCTGCTTGCTGCTGTTGCTTGCTGCTTGCTTGTGCTGCTCTCTACTCGCTGCTGGTGCTCGCTGGTCGCTACTCGCTGCTGCTGCTCGCTTCTCGCTGCTACTGCTCATTGCTCGTTGCTACTGCTCGCTCACTGCTGCTCCTTGCTGTTACTGACACTCGTTGCTGCTCGCTACTGCTACTGCTGCTTTTGCTCGCTGCTCACTAGTACACGCTGCACGCCATGAGCAGCTCACTGACCACTAATCGCCAGTTTGCCGGCTCGATGGTTTTGAGCGTTGCGCGATGGGCGGAGCATTCCGGGATGAGTGGAGCGTTCCGCGACGGGCAGGGCATCCCGCCATGGACGAGACATTCCGCACAATGTTTTGTGAGGTTAGCATGCGTGCTTGCACTCGACACCATATAGTAGTGCTTTGGACTTCCGAACCGCAAGAATGTGGTTGTGCTCCACCGCGTGCAGATGTGAGATGGTCTAATGTGACGCTGGACGGCAGCAGTCATGAGCCATGGAGCATGATTCAAGCCTCATGCTAGTCACGCTGGACCACCATAAGGTATGAGTCATGCCTCATGGTTGTGGTACAGCGAGACTTATATCTGGGTCGAGGCGGCTTGAGTAGTTGCGGTAGGAACTCCAAGTTATTGTCCCACAGGATCTCCAACCATACTAAGTTACTTAGTCATTAGAACCCAACCAAGTCTTTATAAACACAACATTGCAACATAATACTAAATAGAGAAGAAACAAATAGAATATTCCATGTTGAAATTTCTGGAAAAACATACATTCAACGACAACCTTTTTTTCAATGTAGAAACAATCAAGACATGGCTGGGAATCACGTGGCCTTCCATTCCCTTTTTGTGCCATTTACAAGCAAGGCGAGTATCATGTTTCCACGGGGCCTTGCGACAACAATTGAGACAGGCTTGAATTCTTGTCCCGATCTCACATGGAAACAAAGAAGTCCCATTCTTGTCTTGTCTTTTGCAAGAAAAAACGAGAAAGTCTCACACGAAATCATACAAGACAACAAGACAATGAAAAAAAGCAATGATGGCCTTGATCTTGTTTCAACACTAGTGTTGTGGCTGTTCAATGGTTGCTGAAGGGTCGTGAAGCCCCAAAGGCTAAGGCCAATGGCCTTGATCCCCAATGTACGCTGCTCCTTCTTGTCATTGACAAATATATAAGCAAATCTGAATCGACAACATCTATGCATTGATCACATAGTAAATGTGTGATGTGTCAAAGTAGTGAAAAAACATATCAACTAAATACTGCAAAACATGGGCACTGTCTCGGTAAAACAACACATCAATCAATCATCTCAATGCAAGTGAAGTGAAATCAAGAGAATGTCCAAGCTCATTGAACGACTGAAAAGTGGGAAAACATCTTTTGGCTCCATTCATTTGATGTGTGGTTGAAATTCATAAAAATAGTCGTCATGTCTCATCTCAAATGTCATGGAAATAATCATGTTCACGTAAACACGTGATCAAAGTCTTTCTTGTCTTTTGCTACTGTTTCTCAATTTGTAGGTGCCTTGAAATTCACATATTGATGACGAAGTTTGAATCATACCACTGATAGGGCGGTCAAGCAAATGAGATGGGGTTGGCATTGCTACCCCAAAATCATGGATTCGGACAACAGGTACAAAATGAAAAGGACACCAGCCAGGGTTGACTGCCCAGTAGAGACGGTTGTTGCTTGGTTCACATATGGTTAGTCGGTGAGTGGATATCTCATTGGAGAAATGATCTCCATTCACCATGAAATGTTTTAACCAAAAAAAGGTTCCATCTTCACATTAAGGAATGAAGTTCTTTCTACTCTTTCTAAATAAAACCTGGGACATTGGAACACAAAGTTGGCACATGTCCATCTATAGCATAAGACTTATCATGTTTGAAAGAACAATTAATACAATCGAGCACATCATTTTCTTGAGTGATACATTGAACAATGTATACTTCGTCACTCTGTGCACGCTGAGTGTGCAACATTCAGCCTTGTTTGATTATCCAAACTGAATAATCTGATCTAACCAACGTAGACTAAAACTCTAGCATAGGCTGGCAATGGTGTGGTCTGAGTTTCACCCTATGGAGACTGATTCAAGGTAAAGGTACTGCTCCAAGAGTACTTCCTCTTGGAGCACTACTCTTACCTTGAATCAGTTTCACACTGTTTTATATCCATGGGTATAAAACATGCCGGTGCCCTCTTGAATCTATCCAGCTATACCATCACTGCATGTGATGACACTCGAGTGCATCATTGGCACACCTTTGATGGACCTTGCACTTCTGGCATTTTGATTAAGTGAACGAATGACGCTGTCAACATCCAATCATGATGTGCCTGAGGATAAAATTGTTGGTACTTTGCTTAACCTGCTTGATTGCCATTAGCATGACATAGAAGAGAACGTGGTAATTGGCATGGGCCCCATACACTCGTGGTCGGAGTTGTTGACTATTACCTGGGTCATGCATGCTTAGGAGAGGTGGTTGGACCCGCGACTGGGTTGTCTCAGCGTGTGAGAAACCACTGGCAACTCTTTGCTGACCGGTCCAGTTTGATCTCAGGGTGGCGTCCAGGCCCAACGTCGAGACCCTTGCGTGTGTGGCCCAGTAAACCGACGTACGTCACCTTGTTGCCCTGTGTCTTGTGTACACTTTCCAGCTGTTTCTCCAAGGCTCAGGCCCGTTCGGCCCCTTTTCATGGCAGTGAGTTTGCTCAACGCAGTGTGAGTATCTCCCCACACACCCTAGCGTTCTCCCCTCCTTACTGGTGTCAGAGCGAGGGAGGCTTACACCTCCCCTCAACAGGAGCGAGTTCCTTCTCCCTCCCTCTCAATTTGAGGCCAGGTCCCCCCGACTCCGACCGCCATCAAAGCAGCCACGACTTCTGCCTCTGCAGCAACAGTCTCTTCTACATCACACAATTACTATTGATTAGGCATGCAGGCCCATGAAAACACAAACATGAGTTCTGAGTGTGAGTGCACTGCAAATTGGCAAGAATTTGGTTAAGTTTGGAACGCAGAATGTGAAAGAGCAAAGAGAGAGTACAATGAGCCCTACTGAGAGCTTATGTACTGAGGACATGCTGCTAGCCCACGAGGGCCCGTCATCCCCGTTGCACCAAAAGGCACACACGGGGAATACACGTGTCACAAAACATGAAACCACACAACGGAGATCTCCCAAGGCACAGGGACAGTCAACCGTGTACCCGGGTCTCAACCGACGAGAAGACATGCAATACACCCCATACACATCCAGACTCTACGGTGACACACAGGCATTACCGGCTAGCCAGGCTAGGCAAGTTTAGGCCTCCCGAGACGTCAGAACATGTCACTGAACATCTGGGTCTCAGCCACATGCAAGATATACAAGTCTGATCACCAATCAATGCTAGGTCTCCCCGGGTACTGGTACAGACCAAGTGCCTGGGTCTCTACCATCGAGACTGAACGAGCAGTGTCTGAAACATGGGTACCCCTTTTCTGTTGCTCGTGATGGGTGGAAGCCACATAAACCAACACTCCCCCTGGCTGACATGGCCCTCAACGCCAGAACAAGTGATCCAAGGCATGAAACAACAGTGTATGCAAAACAACAACGCGCACCAGTCAACTACATACACACACACACACACACACACACACACACACATCTGCTACCCATCCAAGCACAAAGGCTAGGCCCGATGTCCCTCCGGGGCAGAATGAAGGTCATAAGGTCTCCTCACAACACAAGTACATCTTACCAAGTGTCCGGGTCTCAACCATCCGAGGAGTCATGCACATCATACACAAGTCAGAAAACAAGAGGGTCTCCTCATGACACTAGTGGTACCAGTACCCTGGTCTCGACCGCTACAAGCAATCCAACAAGTATCGGTATGCCGGCCACAGTAGTATCATCAGCCAACACACAAGATCATAGAAGGATCTCCTCGGAACACAAGTGCAACCAACCATGTCTCCGGTTCTCGACCACTAGGGTGTTACCATCCACATGCAACCACATGCAACTATGCAGGCATGTAGCATGAGCCACACACTGGCTCATGTAGTATGCTCATGGCAGAGCATGGACCCCTTGCCATGCATCTCCCATGAGGTCGTGTCAGGTCGAGGTCCACACAACACTTCCCCTGGGCAGATGAACCTGGCGCCGATGTCATTGATAGTGATGTTGATACTGTAGCTGGAGAATAATAGAGATGGGTGATGAAACGTGTGGTCTCTCCATCACGGAGAGACAGCTCCCCCTATTACGTATGAGTCTGTGCCCACCCTCAAAGACAAGGTGGTGTCTCCAACTATGGCTCCCCACGTCGGCCTTGCATCACCTGGAGTGTACCAATCCTCATGTGACTGCTAAGGGTCCCAACTCACAGTCTCTCCTCTCTCTGCTGTGCCTCAATCCATCTGTGTACGCCAGAGGAAAGGGAGTGGAGGAGCAGTGCGCAAGCGTGAATGAATTGGCGGAGCTGGCCCCTAGGAAGTATAGAGCACCTTGAAGCACAAGGATGCACCGCCATAAGGGGAGGAGGGCTGGCACACTCAGCCGGACCCAAACAGGTTGACGAAGATGAAGGTGGAGCTGCTGAGGCAGGTGGAGGAACATCCGTGATGGAAACGAGTGAAGAAAGAGGATCAATGATGGAGTCGTTGGGAACAAGGATGACAAAAACTGAAGGCATGCTCACCTCTGTCGTGGTAGTGTCTCCATTGGACGTCATACTCGGAGCTGGTATAGGATCCTCCCCAAGGATGGGTGTGCGAATTCCTGATAATGGAAAGCTCATGCCGATGGTAGTTGTGCTCCCCTACACCGACAGTGGCTCCTGTGCTGCCATCACCTCCCGCTACAGCATCTCCGTACGCTCTTGTAAGTCAGCGGAAGATGTCTTGAGCATGCAAAGGTAGCCCATGTCTTCCTTGTGTAAGACCAACTTTTTCTCACTGGATGTTGCATACGCAGACTATAGAACTCACAAGTACAACTCCACCTGCGTCTCTCTTGTTCAAGACGATGGACCCAATGCTACTGCATTCTCCTGGGGGTCAACCAAATTTGCAATATGCTGAGATGCTGGACGATCGGACGCAGCTAAAGGTGTCGCATCCCAACTGCATCTTGTGTCTATCAGACGAGGAGGAATGAGCGGCTGCGTGCCAAGAGAGAAGAAGAAGGTAGAGTCATCAGAGACCATGGAGCATGTGGAAATGTCGCCCGTGCAGGTAGTGCCACTCTTAGTGTTGATGTGATCAGCAGAGTCACCAACGGACGAACACGCGAGGGCAGAACTGAGATCCTACTAACAAGGTGAATCCATCCGCATGGTCTGATCTGCTCCACTGTCCTCAGCTACTGGCGTAGTGGACACAACTGTGTGGCTCGACGACTGATGCAATGCCAATCAAGGCAACGAGCAAGTGCATCTGGCGCTCACGCATTGTCTTGCTGGGAAGACTCGTTGCTATCACCCGCTCAATGATGGAGTAAGGATCATCACCCGAGTGCGCCATGTGTGACGCTTCTCCTCCTTGTGTACGGGAACTTATAGACTCTGGGAACATGGGAAAATCCTGATGCTAAAGCTGGTCCTTGGGTAGCGTCCATGGCAAGGTCAAGCCTGCTGTGTCTGCAGCAGCACATATTCCAGTGACATCTCTCAGTAATGCTACTCTCAAGAATGCCTCCACGTCGGAAAGACCAGCTGATCGACTCTGCTCCTACACTGTGAACGCTGCCGGGCTGGTGTGAACCTGCTCCACCAACTCCCCCGGAATTCCGCAAGAGGCATCCCGGGCCGTACGGGGCTCCTCTACCACCACTGCGCCGCTACCGGTCAAAGCCGCGAGTGGCACCGCCCGGGGGCGTGGGGCTTGCACTGCTCCTGATACAATCTGTTGCTTTATAATGTACAGCTACTGCGTCGGCGTGGAAGTCGATCTCAATGACATGCATGTCTCCTGCACTGCTACCGCTACCGGGCTGGTGTGAGCCACCTGCACCAACTACCCCGGAATTCTGCAAGAGGCATCCCGGGCCGTACGGGACTCCTCTGCCACCACCGGGCCGCCACCGGTCGGAGCCGCGGCTGGCACCACCCAGGGACGCTGGGCCTGCAACGCTCTTGATGCAATATGGTGATGTAGAACGTCCGGCTCCTGTGTCAGCGTGGAAGTCGATCTGGATGACACGCATGTCTGCTCCATCAACGCCATATCTGGATCTGACTCAATGTCATGTGTCAAAATTGTGGCATCCGCGTCTGCATGAGGTGACTCCGAGATGCTGCTCATAGGTGAAGGTGCTGACCCTGTTGATATCGATGTGGCTGGCTGTCCCTGACAGCCACTCTCTCCCTTGACAGGATGAGCAGCGGTAGCCTCGGAAGCGGACAAGCTGTCTGAATTCTGTCCAGCAGGACGGGTCGTGTGATGACGACGACCCCGCGCTCGAGATGGACCACTGAAAGATGAATCACCACGGGGAGCATGGCAGCAAGACAAAGGCTTGAGAGAATGGTAGACTCTCAAGATGGATCGGAGGGTGAAGCTGAACAATCATCCTGAGGCAATGTAGAAAAAGAAGACACATAGGAGGGCAGGGAAGCCGTCGACGGACTCATGGAAGCAGCACGCTTGGTGAGAAAAAGGTCACATAGCTGTTTCATCATCTACTTCAGGCTGTGGATCTCGGCGAGCATGACCGCCAGAGATCCTGTGAGTGGACCCGCTAACGCATGCAAATCCTCATCCTGTAGAGGACGTGTGATCTCAGGGGACCGAAGCCAAGGCGGTTGCCAGCCCGAAGGATGCGTCCAGCATCGACGCCAACTGTGACTTCCATCACCATAACAGTAGTAGGAGAATGCACAATATGCCTGCTTCCATGTCGGCAAACTCATCTCGAGTGCCTGACAATGGGGGTGCGGAGAGCACCAGCTCCCAATGCTAAAGCACCAAGGCCGGGGAGATGACGAAACTTTCGTTGCTGTCTTCAGCTGATGGCAGTGGCCTAAGGTCACTGTCGTAGCAGCTGCTGCTGTTGTAGTCACCGTTTTTTGGTTCATCAAACACCCCGGTGATTGCCCAGGGACCCCTTCCTTAGGGTTCTCATGGGTGCCCCTTTTCTCGGGTACCTTATCCCGTTTTCTTTGGTTTTTTGTTCTTTGTTTTTTTTTTTTGTTTTTTTCCGCTTCTCTTCTCTTTCTCACCAATTTTTATTGTGATTTGTCGAGTTAACAATCGCCCGGGAGTTTCTCAATTTCCCCCTTCTATCGGGTACATTAGTCCCCCCTCTTTTTATCCTCCTTTGGTTTTTGGTGTCCTTTTTTATTTGGGTTCCACTGCCCACTCCCGGGTGAGTTTGTCACCCTTTTCTCGATTGCCTCCTGGAAATGAGGCAGGTCAGAAGTTGGGGTGGAACAAAAAAAGGAAAAGAAAAGAGCAGTGGGGGCGATGTCACGTCGCCCCCTTTGCTCCTTGTTCGCTCGCTTGGTGAGCGAGCGAGTGAGCAAGTGAGCGAGAGAGAGGGGCGCGGAGGGAGGGGTGTGCGAGGGGGGGAGGGGTTGGTTCTCCCCTTAGAGGCGGCTAGTCCATCGGTCGGCCGACAGGGCCGACGGGGCTGAGGGTATCCCTCCGAGGTGCACCTCAAAGGGGGCCCGACGGGCCCCCTCCGAGGGAGCCCTCTGAGGGAGCCCTCCGAGAGGGCCCTCTGAGGGGCTAGACAGGACCCCTCTGAGGGGGCCCTCTAAGGGGTATAACAGGGTCCAAGAGGGTGTTGCGGGAGGGGCTGCCAGGCACCTCAGCAGCAGCTACAGCGGCTGCAGCTGCTGCAGTTACTACTGCTACTGCTGTTGCTGCTTCTATCGCCACAGCTGGTGCTGTCGCCGCTGTTGCTACCGCTACTGCTACACACTGCTGCTGCTCCTACCGCCGCTGCTGCTGCTGCTGCTGCTGCTATGTGCTGCTGCTGCTGTCATCGCTGCTGCTACTGCCGTTGCTGTTGCGAGTTGCAATCACTGCTGCATGCTACTGCCACTACTGCTCATCTCAGCAGCTGCCGCTCCTGGTGCTGGTGCGTCTGATGCTGCTGCTACTGCTGCTTCAGCTGCAGCTGCTAGTGCTGCCACCGCAGCCGCTGCTGTTGTTGCCGCTACTGGTGAGGCTGCCGATGATGCTGCTGTGCACTGCTCACCGCCCATGTGTCATTCATGTGTAGTTACTTGGCGCTCCATCACACTGCTGCCGGTGTGGCGCCACGTGGCGTGTTCTCTCTTTGTTCCGTCCACTATTGCTGCTTTTGCTAATTCTGTTGCTCACACGCCCTTCTGTGATTTGATACCAAATTAATATAATCAGGGCATGCAGGCCCATGTAAACACGAACATGAGCTCTGAGTGTGAGTGCACTGTAAAATGGCAAGAATTTGGTTAAGTCTGGAACGCAGAATATGAAAGAACAAGGAGAGAGTACAATGAGCCCTGCTGAGAGCTTATGTACTGGGGACTGGTGGCCAACCCACCAGGCAACGTCATCCCCGTTGCACCAAAAGGTATGCATGGGGAATACACATGTCACAGAACATGAAACCACACAACGGAGGTCTCCCGAGGCACCAGAACAGTCAACCGTGTGCCCGGTCTCGACGGACAAGAAGATATGCAATGTACACCATACACATCCAGACTCTATGGTAGCACACATACATTACTGGCTAGCCAGGGTAGGCAAGTTTAGGCTTCCCTTGACGTCGGAACATGTCACCGAACGTCCGGGTCTCAGCCACATGCAGGTTATACACATCTGATCACCAATCAGTGCTAGGTCTCCCTGGGCACTGGCAGACCAAGTGCCCGGGTCTCTACCACCGAGACTGAACGAGCAGTGTCTGAAACATGGGTAATCTATCTCTGTCGCTTATGACGGGTGGAAGCCACATAAACCAACACACATAGACAGCGTAGTCTGACTGAGTTGTTGGCATCATTTCTGTGACGGTAACCTTGACTCTCGGGATCTCTTTGTCCCGTGCATCTCCGTCACGATGTCAAGCTACCCTCCTATCTCACACCGAACAGTGAGACCATGTCTGCACATACTAAGACGACAACAATGATGGCAGCATTTGCGACAGCAGTAGCAACATCAGTGGCAGCAGCCGCACCTGCAGCAATAGCAGCAGCAATTGTGGCAGTGGTAACATGTGCCTCAACTAGGCTTCCGACTCTGTGGCATTGGCTTCCGCCATCACCACAATGGTGTTGTTGGGTATCCTTGTGCTTGGGACCTCTCATTCCCCTGACCTCCTGTACAGCAGCAATAGCAACAGCAGGAGCAACAACAACAAAAACAACAGCGTTGACGGTGGCATCAACAACAGAATTAGTCGTTACATTGCTCAGTCACTTACCGACAGGAGATCTACAGTTACACGTAACAAGATAGGAGCAATGTTAGCAGCAACAACAGTAGTGGTAGTTCCGAATCGCCCAAGTGGCATTAGCTCGTGCCATCACGAAGCAGTGCAGCCAAATTCCCTAGGGCTTGGGACCTTGTTGTTCCGTGTACCTGCATCCAGTTGCCAAAGTTTCTACTGCCACACCGAGTCTCACACCGTGATGGAACCATCATCTACAGCAGTGTTAGCACCAGAAAAAACGTCTTTGGCTATAGTAACAGCAGCCACGAATGCAGCTACAACAGTATGATCAACAGCCTTTGCAACACTGTCAGCTGTGGCGTTGGCAAAGACCTGCCGCCTCTGTCACAATTGCAACAATATCTCTTGTATGTTTACGTGTGCGGCTGCCCAATGAGGCATCTAGGGGCCAGCACACTGGCTTAACCACCCGACAGCAAGCATGTTCCCATATCACCAACAGCCGCGCGCAAGCATGCGCGCATTGAGGATGAGGTAGCATACTATGAGGCGGGGGCGGAATGTGAATAGTGCTCACGTCTCCGTTGCTGTGGACCAGGTTACCATCCTGTGGAGGACTACGACCGGACAGAAAACTATGAGAAGGAGGAAGCTGCCGAGTACGCGGCATGTTGTCAGTTGGCCTCCAACGACACGCCAATACTTTAGAACGTCCCAGCCATGGGGCCTCCATGGGAAAACCAAGCACTTCAATCCTTTGTAAGCCCTCCCATTGTCCATAGGACGCCTCATCAAAGTCAGCACACAATACTTGGCAGTGTTGTGCAAGCAGTCCCTACAGCACCTCACAGACCCTCCGCTCCTCACTCCTAGTCTTCTCCTGTTGTGTCTGGCTCAGATTATGCTTCATCAGGACCCTCTAACATGCTCTCCATCCCACAGGAAACACCTATCTCTAGTGCTGTTGCTACCTCCACATGTGCTGCGATGATACGTGTTGTTTGTGCATTTGCCAAAAATGCTGCTGGTAAGGCCATTAACACATACACCACAGCTGCGGTTGATCAGGGAACCCTTGATATAGCTGTAGTCAACGTAGTGTCCCAGGTGGCTGCTGCAGCAGATACTGCAGTAGCTTTGGCAGCAGTAGCAGCCACTGCTCTTTCTGGCATGACCTCCATAAACTCGTCCATGTCTCAGGCCTTCTCTGCTCCATATGCTTCAATTTCAAGCCACCATGTACTGGTATTCATCTCCATAGCAGCAACAGTCTCTACGCTCTTTGCTGCAATGCTGGCAGGTGCTGGGTACAACCTTGTATTTGCAACATCAGCTGTTGCTGTCATTGAAATATCTGCCGCAGTTGCCTTTCCTTTCCTATTCTCCCCCCTCTGCTAGGCATTGTGAGCATGGCACCCTCTATTGCCCTCTTGCTCTCTTCCTTCCTTTGCTTTGGCATATCTGTGCGTCCAGTCCGTTGGCTTGTAGCCAAGGGAGAGGGGATGAGCATTTGACACTTGTGTGCTATCCATCGTGGCATTGTTTGCAGGTTGCTGAAGGAGAGCATATCCTCCTCATCCGTGCATGTGCATTTGTAGCACTGGTTGAACTCCCCAGTGCTACAAATGCTTTTGTTTCAGATCTGAAACTGTTGCAAGTTATTCATTGCAAGAATTACTCCCATGAATGGAATGCATGAATGAAGATTTTTATAGTGGATTTGTAATGTACATAGTCAGAAACATAAGCACACAGAGTTTCAGGTAAATCTGATTTTTTTTTGGTTTTTGTCGACCTTCGACATCGACCTAGGAGATAGGGAGGTCCAGGTCGACCTCCCGACCTCGATCTCAACCTCGACAAGGGTAGGTCAACATAGCTGGAGAACCACCGCATCCAAATGAATTCATCATTCAGGGTGAGAACATACCGTTCCCATTTTGAGAGAGACTCGAGAGGGAGGGGACCGAGAAGGTCCGAGTAGACCAACTCTAGTAGGTGCAATGCCAGGGAAGTGGAGTTGGGATGATTTCAGTAATGGATCGTATCCTGATCTCCCAAGACGAAAGCGTTCTTGGGTGGCTTCTCGAAGGAAGTCGCATCAAGACCGAGGGTGGAATCAGTCCGAATGAGCTTGGAACCAATGTGTGAGCTCACATGGCCAAGGCGTCAATGCAGCAAACGTTGGTGTTTTGGGGAGAGGACACCAATGAAATATTCACGCATAGAAGCAAAGGAAGGAGAAGAGACAAAGGGAGTGCAATGAGATACAAAATACAATTATTTAGAAAAAGTGTCACAAAAAGCAATGAAACGGATATCATGGAGAGTCAACGTGGCAGAGTCAGCTGAGTGCTCAACCTGGAGACCCATCCTAGTGCATGTAAGAACAGAGATCAGGCTGAGCTCAAGAGCAACGACAAGGAGCACATAAAAAATGTACACGCGGCCAGATGGACCATCAAATTACACAAACTTAACACCATAGACATGGAACCATCGGCCATGTATCATGCAAACGGACCAAACCGACACCATGGGACTGAGCATCACAAGGTCACTACTTTGACAGGTCATGTGATAGGTGGCTCCGGACTCAATGATCCAGCTGTCACTCTCCTCACGACCTATCGTTGACACAGAACAACAGGCCGTAGAGCTCTTTGCCTCTATTGGACTGAGCTGAGGAGTCATAAAAACAACAAACCACACAAATCTATAACCCGTCAAGCCAGTCGGTGCGGTCAGGTGTCAAGCAAACTTCCACCGCAGCTCCGCGGGAAAGATTCATCTGCGGAGAGAGGCATGGGGCATGCTTGGATCCGCGCACAGGACGCTGGCTCCCGCGGACGCGGTTGAGCGAGGGGTGGCGTGGAGTCCAGGGGCGATGAGGACCAGGGGGTCTACAGGAGAGCCGCCGCAGGTTAGCATAACCACCTGTGGCGGTTCCACCAGCTCAAGTGCTCGCGATGGAAAGAGAAAGAGGCGGGAAGCGGTGGCGGGAAATCCGCGGTGCAAGGAGAACAAGGACAAGCCGCAGCAAGATCCGCAATCACCGACAGGGCGCAGATGGGTCAGCGGAAGGGCCGAGCCATCAAGGGAGGAACATCCAATCAGAATGAGTAGTCTTGCATCAATCACGGAGCAGCACCTGGAGACGCAC
>SZWC01003276.1:145751-158631 GCA_023375785.1 Penium margaritaceum | reverse complement strand
GCGGAGAGAGGCATGGGGCATGCTTGCATCCGCGCACAGGACGCTGGCTCCCGCGGACGCGATTGAGCGAGGGGTGGCGCGGAGTCCAGGGGCGATGAGGACCAGGGGGTCTACAGGAGAGCCGCCGCAGGTTAGCACAACCACCTGTGGCGGTTCCACCAGCTCAAGTGCTCGCGATGGAAAGAGAAAGAGGCGGGAAGCGGTGGCGGGAAATCTGCGGTGCAAGGAGAACAAGGACAAGCCGCAGCAAGATCCGCAATCACCGACAGGGCGCAGATGGGTCAGCGGAAGGGCCGAGCCATCAAGGGAGGAACATCCAATCAGAATGAGTAGTCTTGCATCAATCACGGAGCAGCACCTGGAGACGCACTGCGGAAGACGAAGATTCAAGGAAGAACACGAAGAACCGCGTGCACAAGCCGTGGATGAAGAAAGTCAGTAGAAGATGTACTATTTGTGTATGGGTGGATGGCTGAGGACGAGACCCGCGGTGCGTAGCCGCACCGCGTGGAGTCCAAGTAGGGGGAAAGAGGGTAGTATGAGAGGGATGAGACCAACGGCAGGTAGACACGCAGTGCGGAGTCCCAAGTAGAAAAGGGCCTCAGTAGCAGTAGCACAAGTGCAACTCAGTCTTGCATACTGTTTTTTCTACTCTGCAAAATTCATCTAAAGACATTTAACTGCTCCCGTTGCTCGCTATCCCATTGTCTCCGGGCCTTCTGTAATCCTGGGACCGTTCACCGCGGGCTGCGGAGGTTGTGTGTGCGAAGAACCGAAAGTCCGAGTGAAGTGAACTGCCGGCAGAGCCTTCGTTTGCACACGTCCGCGGAACAAAAGGTTCCGCGGAGAGGAGCTGGAAGCCACGCGGTGGCGGCTCCCGTGTGGCGAGGAGTGGATCGCGGAGTGTCATTCATCGGTGAGGTTTGTGCACAAAGATTCAGGCCTTCCATTCGCAGAATTGCCAATAACTAGAGGTTGGGGTCCCGTGATTCCGCTACGTGTGTTAGTAGAACCTTGATAGCAGTGAGAAGTGTGGGATCTGCGGACGGCGCGGAATTGTGTCTGCGCGGAGATAATCAGGGGCGCGGCAGAATTGGGGGCATCATCAGGTCCATTGTCATCAGAAGTCAACTCAGCTCCCCGACAAGCATCCTCAAGGGAAAACAACATAGAAGGAAAAAATGTCTGTGGACCACCTCTCTATGAAAACACACTCACACCTCCCTGAGTACACAACACTTGTAGTAGGCAAAGCTCCACAATAGTGAAATTCCAAAGGTCCTGATCAGCATTGGCACATGGACAAGCAACGCCGTCCGCTCCTATTTCACTCATGACGTGATCCGTCCGTGTGTTGCCAAAATGTATCCACTGTGTGAATCACCTGGAGGCTGCCCATGATCCTAGTTCAGTTAAGGAATTGCTGGAATTTTGTGTTGCGGTGAGTACCTCCACAGTTGTAGAAGTTGTCAAAGTGTTTACAGTCACTGATCGCTGCCTGCTGCTACTGCTAATTTCTCTTGCTACATTTCTCTTTTCCCTCCTTTCTCTGTGTGGTCACTACAACACCCTCAGTCTGGCTGCTAGGGATAGAAGGGTGAGAAGGAATATGTGGTGGAGGTAGGACTGGTGAACTGGGAAAAAAGGCATGGGAGGACGGATGGCTCTTGAGCCAATGTCGCTTGGAGAAAGTAGCGATGAGTTCCAGTATGTTGTTGCAGTGACTCAGACATCCAGAGGGTCACACAGAGAATGTCTGCGAAAAGCTTTACGTAGTCCAAGTGCACTCCCATCATGATGGCTTCACTTATCCACAACTTTGTTCCACCACAAGTCCCAAGGTGAGCGTAAAGGCGCTTGACGCGACTCCAGCAGTAAGCGGTGAGCTCTTTGGGAGCCCGGCAGAGAGATTGGAACTCACGCAATAGAGCCGCCCTTGTGTGGATATTCTCATAAAAGGAATTCAGGACAAGCTCCCAACCCTGACGTGGTGTGCTCCAGTCCTGGTCCCAGCCTCACCTAGGAACGGACGGATGATGACCACAGTCTCCCGCAGCATGGTGTAGAGATGAGCGTACATCACTCTTGCTACTGTTTAGATCTTATGAGCATCGGTGGTCTGGTACTGGCTGTGATAGTAGGGCCAGACACCCTCAAAGTCAGCCACATTTGAAAAATGTTCTTCCAACACTCAAAGCCATCATCGTTGTCATAACGGGGTGGACTACCAAAGGACTTTGTGATGCCACAGGCATCGCAAAGTCCTTTGGTTGCAGCTCCGTGGGGAGGGCGATCTTAGGTTATAGGGAAGGTGGACGAGGCACAAGAAGAACACTAGTAGGTGCAACATAATGAAATGTGAAATCTTGTGAACGTTGTGGCTGATCCTGGTGACGAGAGGGTACTGGAGTAGCAGGTTGTGGTTCTAACGTAGCTCAAAAACTCTCTCCTGAAGAATACCATCATCCTCCTCACGTGAGTCGTCCTCAATCTCCTCCTCATCCCAGGTGACGACTTGTGATGGGGTTGCTAAGGTCCTGGTGCTGGGTAGGGTGTAGACTGGTGAGCTGATGGTGGATTCCCAGTGGCTCCTCTAGGTATCTACTATGAGGCCTGTGAAGTCCCATGCAGCAAGTCAGTGATCTCCTACAATGCGTTGGGTGTGATGCTGTAGCTGGCTGTGTATCTCATCCTGCTTATGGCAATACTCATCGATGGCGAGTGACTGCTACCATGGGCTCATGATTCCTGGAGATGATAAAGAAGAGGGATTTTTTAGCTTCTTGCCTTTGTCACGGATGGGCGCGATGATTCTCGTACCATATGGGTCTGAACATAGAGTGAGGTCCCGACCGAAGGTTTGACTAAGGCGAGTACTGACGCCAGCAACCTCTCCACTGCCGTCGGCAAGGGATTTCTGATGTCAGTAGGGTTGATGCTAACGGAAGAAATTGACACCTTTTTCTACCTCTTGAAGGTTTCACACAAGAGGATAGGAGGGGTGACCTCATTATCCCCATCTTGTGACAACCGTGGTCGTAGCTGCCTATGGCTGCCACCACTGCTATTGCTGCTGTGCAGTTGAGTACCTACATGGCTTTCTAACTGAAATGTGTAGCCGTGTTGCATAACATCATCTGCACAGCTGCTCCTGCTCTGTGCAACTACTCTTACATCACTAAGCAACCATGCAGTTCCGCAGTTCATGACTGCACAGCTGCTACTGTTGCTATGGTGCTATGACTGCTGCTGCTCCTACGTTGCTTGTGATACTGTTGCTTCTGCTGTTGTGTTGCTTTTGATACTTTTTTTACAGCTGCTACAATGCTATCGCTGTTGTTGTTCTTGTTGCTATAGTGATTTGTAGCCCACTATTGCTGGTGCATGCTACTGCCTCCACTAATGCTGCTACTGAGTGTCACTACAACAAGCTAGCATTGCTGCTTGCCACCACTACACGTGCTTGCTGCTGCTATGGACAAAGACTGATGCCACGGGCTTCTGCTAGTGCCATGGGCTGCCACTGCTTTTATGGCAGTTATCATTACTGATGCCACTGGTTGTATGGCAGCTAGTCAGTGCTGCTGCTAGCCGTTGCTTCCGTTGCAGGCCGCTGCTGCCATGTGCTGCTACTGCTGCTGGTATTATGGTGGTGATAGCATGTCACGATGCCACTATCGGGGCCGACATCGAATCGAGGCAGTCGTGTGGTCATGCCGTTGATGTCAACATCACCCCGATGTTCTATTGCCGCTTTCTTTTACAGTGGGTTTTAGGAACTTGGCTTTAGCTATGACTCTCACTACCACCGCCAATGCTACATTTTTGCCGTGTAGATCAGCAAGAAGTGTCTTGCTTCTCTGATAGGTAGATGTTTAGCCTTGCTGTCACTGATGTGGTGAAATTGTCCAGTCAGCTGTCGTAGTAACAAGCAATCATGTACAAGGAACATGAAAGGTTGGGCTAAGGAGATGCGCAAAGTCTCATAAGCTTCAACAGCTTAGCATGCAAAGACCAAGAAAACTGACAAGCACACAACATAACTGCCTATCATAGCACACATTGGGTGATGCAGGCGGCAGTATCAATTTGTCCTAAAACCGGCTCAAGTCCATTTTTTGGACGTAAACTTTCACACAGTCATCCAAATACGGAACCGTCTGAACCTACGGATGCAATGTCTTGAGTTGGATGCAAGACTGCATGCAAGATTTGGAGCTCCAAAGCTACTCCACCGAGATAACACTAGAGACTACACAAAACTGCAGAGTGTCCCAGCAAGCACCAGGACAAGGGAAAAATCTAACAAGAACCTTACACTAAAGTAACACATGATCCCTTTCTGTGTAACGTACAAGAAAGTAGAGAAAACATGATAATGCGAATCACATAGAAATTCTACAGCTGGTGGAAGTAAGCTGTACATTGTTGAGGGTATCGGGTTCAATCGGGTTTGTTTTGGTGTCTTGGAGACACTCCCGCTCCCATTGGTTACGACCATGGGACAAAATAAAACTAGTTGTATCCTTGTTGTGCCCTAGTTGCATCCTAATTACGGCTTCGTTGCACCCTAGTTGTACCCTGTTTACGACATAACTACTTCCTACTTACAGCCTCGGGTTTGTCCTAGTCATGTCATGGTTACTTCCTAGTTCTATCCAAGTTGCACACCAGATTTATCCTAGCTACATCCTGGTTATACCATTATTGTACCCTTGTTACGCCCTAGTCATACCCTAGTTTCACCCTTGTTGTGCCTCATTTGTGCCCTAGTTGTTTCCTAGTACATCCGTGTTGTGCCCTTGTGTCCTAGGTTTGCCATAGTTGTAGCCAATGTTTGTCCTAGTGGTATCATGTGTGCGTCATAGTTGCATCCTAGTTGTATCCAAGCTATGACATATTTGCACCCTAGTGTTGCTCTTGTTGCATCCTAGTTGCAATCTAGTTACGCCACAGTTGAATCCTAATCGTGCCCTAGTTGCATCCTAGTTGCAGCCTAGTTGAGCTCTAGTGTCCTAGTTGCACCATAGTTACGCCCTTGTCATGTTCTACTTGTGCCCTAGCTAGAGCGTAGTTGTGGTCTCGTTGCGCCTTAGTTGACCCCTAGCTACATTCTGATTCTGTCCTTGTTGCACTCTTTTTGGACCCTAGTTATCTCCTAGTTGAACCCTAGTTGTACCGTAGTTGCACCCGAGTTACACCCTAGTTGCACCTTATTTGCGCCTTGATTGCACCCTAGTTTTGTGAATAGTTTTTCCCCAATTGTGTCCTAGTTGAGCCCTAGTTGCACCCTTGTTACAACATGTTGTTTCCCACATTGCTTCCTTGTTACAACCTAGTTATGCTCTGGTGCATCCTAGTTATGCCCGTGTTTTGTCCTAGTTGCACCCTAGTTACATCCTAGTTGCACCCTTTTTGATTACTAGTTCAGCCCTAGTTGTGCTCTAGTTAGGCCAAAGTTATGCCTCAATTACATCCGCTTTGTGCTTTGGTTGCAGCCTAGTTGTGCATGATTTGCATCCTAGTTGCACCCTAGTTGCACCCTCCTTACACCATAGTTGCGTCCTAGTTGTGCCTGCATTGCACTCTGATTGTTCCCAAATTCTCGCTTACTTGCTTTGCAGTTGTGCCCTGGTTGTGTCCCAGTTACATCCTGTTTGGACCCTAGTTGCACCCTAGTTGCACCCTAGTTGCACCCCAGCTAAAATTTAGTTGTACCATGATATGTCCTGTTTCCACTATTGTTCCACTTGCATTGCACCTTAATTGTGCACCAGTTGCACCCTTGTAGCGTCTTGGATGCGCTCTTTTTGTTTCCTAGTTGCATCCTAATTATGCCCTTACTGCACTCTATATGGACCCTAGTGGCTCCCTAGTTATGCCCTCATTGTGCCCTAGTTATAACCTTGTTGCACCTTAGTTCTTTCCCATTAACATCCTAGTTAAGCCCTACATACATCCTTGTTACGTCCTAGTTGTGTCATGCATACACCCTAAATGTACCCTTGTTGTGCCCTAGTTGCGCCCAAGTTACACCCTAGTTGCAACCTAGTTGTGCCCTACTTGCGACCAAGTTTTGCCCTAGATTCTTCCTTGTTGCGTCCTTCTTACAGCCTTTGTTGCACAGAGGCTTGGCTTAGGTTTTGTACTACTTGCACTGCAGTTGCGTCCTAGCTGCATCATTTTTGTACACTATTTCCACTCTATTTGTGTCCTTGCTACGTCCTAGTTGCAGCCTATCTGCATCCTAGTTATGCCCTAATTACACACAAGTTTTTCCCCAGTTGCACCAAGTTGTATCCTAGTATCACCACATTTGTATTCTAGCTATGACCTAGTTGCATCCTAAGAACACCCAAGCTGTACCCTACTTGCATCCTACTTGGACCCTTGTTGTGCCCTAGTTACACCCTTGTTGTGCCCTAGATGTAACCTAGTTACGCCATAGTCACCCCCAGGTTGCGCCTTAGTTGTGCCCTAGTTGTTTCCCAGTTGCATCCTAGTTCCGTCCTACTTGCGCAATAGTTGCGACCTACTTGTACCCTAGTTGTGTCCTAGTTGCGTCCTAGGTGTATCTTTATTGCATTGTTGTTGTGCTCTAGTTACGCCCTACTTGGACCATGATTGGACCCTAGTTACACCTTAGTTGCAGCCCGTTGAGCCCTGGTTGTGCTCTAGTTGCGCCCCCACTACATCCCAATCATGCCCTACTTACACCCTAGTTAGAGCACAGTTGTGGCCTAGTTACGCCTTATTCTTCCCCTTAGCTATACCCTAATTCTTTCCTAGCTACACTCTAGTTGCACCCTCATCACACCCTAGTTGTACCCTAGTTGCATCTTAATTGGACAGTACCTAGTTGCACCCTAGTTGCCCCCCAAGTTATGCTATAGTTACACACTAGTTACACCCTGGTTGTGTCCAAGTTGCACCCTATTTTTCCCTCATGGCACCATAGTCACACTGTATGTGCGCCCTCCTTGTGCCCCATTGTGATTTAGTTTTTCCCACTTTGTGCCCTTGTTGCACCCAACTGTGCCCTGATTGCACCATACTTGCACGCTAAATACACCCTAGTTGTGCACTAATTGGACTCCAATTGCCCTTTGCTTTCTCCCTAGTTTTTTCTTGAGGAGTCCCTGCAGCTCTAGTGCTGCGCCTCGTTCCGGATGTGACAAGTAGGGCCATGAGGAGGGCCATCGCCTGCAGCTGAATTTCGATCTTGCACCCCACATCATTGAATTGTGAGGCAAGCGACTCGATCTGCTGCATGGCAAATATGACATCATCTCCCTCCTTGATTCTCACCGTGAGGAGCCGCTTCGTTGCGAAGATTTTGTTTGCGAGCGACTTGGATTGGTGGATGACGCAGAGTTTTTGCCAAGCTTTGGCTGCTAGCTTGCAGCTTTGGAAATAGCCCCACTGCGACCTGGCTATCCCTGAAACAAGGAGCATGAGCGCCTCCGTGTCCTTCTTTTTTAATGCCTGCTTCTCCGCATCCACCGCAGTCACCTCTGCGAGCACCTCCTTTCCCAACATGACGTCCAGCAACCCCTTATGCGCAAGGTGCAGTTCAAACTTCCACCTCCATAGCTCAAAGCCTGGGCTGCCTGTATACTTCTGAATGGGCTGCATCTCCTTCTGCGCCATTTGTGCAATTTCTACTCCAACAGGTCCTCAAAACTTCACGGCAACGTCCAAGATGACAATACCGTGCGTTGCGGAAGAGCTGAACATTGGAGGCGATCAGACCAGTGGACCCATTACCCTTTGTCAAAATGTTCATGTGGCGCCATCTTGAATTTGATGTGATCTTCTCTCGTGGTTCACGTCTTTCGTTTTGGGCTCATCTGAGACTGAGAATGAGCTTTTTGATCGCCTCACGCTATGTGAGCAGAAATGAAGAGACAGTCATTTTGCAAAGGGAATAACGGAATTTTGCGTTAGTTTTTGTTCATGAAAATGATCAAACAATTTACAGGGCTAGTCATGAGCTCTCCAACGCACCACACCGTGTGCGATTCGGCCAAGCTTAGCCCAAGTTACACTTGCCGATGCACAGGTCCCACCCACCATAGAAACGCCTAACGCCTCCATGGTGCGCATACGCAGTGGCGCCTCCCTTTACGTGCGAAGCGCCCTTCCCAAGGCGCAGATCCCATTGAACATGCTGGAGGGGTCCCTGCACTGTTTTGATGCACCTCCCCCACTTTTGAGTCGAGTTTGGTGATGGGGTATAACGAGGTTTGAAACCTGTATGCAAACTTGCAGTCAGAATTTTGACCAAGTCCCCGAGTAACAAAACATGTTACTGAGTTTCGGACGCCGAGCAAGGATTTTGGCCAAGTCCCTCCGTAACAACATGGACTGTTGGATCTGGTGGATGTTATCCACTGGACGCCTCGGCAGTCTTCCGATCGATTTATCTCCGGAAATCGAGCCGCGTCCGGCTCTTAGAGCCACCGCGCACACCCCAACTTTGGAAGCTCACATCTCTCTTGTTACTTGTCCGATTATGGTGAAACAACTTCCACAAGATTCAGAGACTCGTCAAATTTTAGGAGAAATCCTTCATTTCAGGATACGAGCAATATTCAAGTCTCTAGATCCAACTGCGAGGATTTTTTCCTCTCTCTCGCGGCTTGTCGGCACCTCCCTGCGCCGCACTTGGGCATACAAAGGGGTAGATTTCCAACACGTCAACTGCTCAGCTTCTCCATAGCCGGGGATGTGGTGGATGAACCCTCTCAATCCAACGGCGAGATGATCTGCCAACTCTCTGTTGCATCTCCTGATCGTGATTAAGCCTCTTACAGCCTTTTCCACATTCACGGATGCACGCGTCTTGAATTGTGTTTCGAAGCCTGCCCAAAATGCGGCTTCCGACAAAGGTACTCCTCCGGCAGCTCGTGAATCCTCCAACACCTGCCAGTACCATACAACAGCAACTACATCAAGGTGCATACGCAACCAGTTCAGCTTCTGGTTGTTAGTTCCTTGGCTATTGAAGACCAGCACAAGCGCTGACTCGGCCTCCTCACAATTCAAGGCCGCCGTGCCCTCTTCTCCATTGAAGCGGCACAATTGCACCACACTCCTGGCCGCCATTGCACGTGGTGCTGCACTCGGGTAAGACGAAGTAGTTGGTATCCGACGGCACTGTTGCTCAGATCTGCTCACAGGAAAAAGAGGACCAATGCACAGCGGAGTAATTGAGACCTGGTCTCCACGAGAGCTGCCAGTCCTCCAAGTCTCAATTGTAGTACCACCGCTGGACTTGTTCTGGTGTGACGTCCTCAGTTCTTGGAAAGGCTCCAACCTCCCAAGACTTTGAGCGTCCAACGGCCGGGCACCGACATCCACGCCAGGGCACCGACGTCACCTGCCAACCTCGCGCCCCGACGCAATTGCACCATCTTCCTCGGAAAGGACAATCAGCCAGAAGGTGATGGCCTTCTACTCTTACACTGGAAGATCTACTCCCAGAAGAATTTTGGAAGTACGATTACTTCTCACACACAACTCTTCTCAATTTTCTCCTCACAAAACTTGAGAGCTTTCCTCTTTCACAATTTGGCTTAGGTTGTGCAGAACATAACACCAAGGCAACTAGGAACTTGAGACTACGTCCAAATAGAAGACAATGGAACTCAAAATAAGTTAATGAACCAGGAAATACAATGGGCTACATATAGCGTCTGGACCTAGAGCCCCACACACTAAACAAACCAGCTCGTCATACACACGCAAAGCGTCAAAGTAACAAGGTGAGCACACTGTGTCCCGTGCTCCCACACACTTTCACACACATACAACCATGAGTACTCTGTGCCTCGTACTCCCTTACACCCATGTTTCCGAAGGTGAGTGCATTTTGAGTCACACTCCACACTCGTGAGCGTCGAACACCCCATGAAGATTCATTGTGAGGTATGAGTTTTTGTGCTACACATCCACCAGAGCTTCCTCTGGCTTTGCCCTGCTCAGGCATAGTTCACATTCTTTCAAGTCCCAACAGGCACACTCTGACTCAAACCTTTCACAGAAGATCATGGTTGGCCGACGGTACACCCCCCTGAGGACAGGGTCCCATCGCTCAGGTTACTTGCGGCCACAGGTTTGCCGCTCGCCGACTCGTGTACATGTTAGACTCCTTGGTCCGTGTTTCAAGACGGGCCGTACAAAAGCATCACCCCAGTGCCATGAGCACGCAGGTGCCGAGGCCTACCCAGAAGGGCGTGCGCTTCGTCCTCAGCCCCCACCGCCGAATGCAAAAGATTTGTCCCACGACAAGAGCCCACGCTGGCCAGCACCCCGTGCCAATTGCAGACCAGTCGCCCGTTTCACTTATGGCCGGGGCGCATCCATTGCCATCGTACGCTTACCCCTCGACAATTTCAAGCACTCATTAACTCTCTTTCCAGAGTTCTTTTCATATTTTCCTCGTGGTGCTTGTTTGATATCGGTCTCTTGCCTGTATTTAACCTAGATGGAATTTACCACCCAATTAGGGCTGCATTACCAACCAACCCAACTTGTGGACAGCGCCTCCTGGTGCGGCAGGGTTAAGGGTTGACGGGGTTCTCATCCTCTCTGAAGTCTCGTTCCAGAGAACTTGGGCCTGGTCCGCCACTGAGAACGCTTTCATAGACAACAATTCAGAGACACCAGGTCCCAGATTTTCAAGTTGGGCTCTTCCCGCTTTGCTCCCCGCTACTTGGGGAATCCTGGTTAAACTAGTTTCCTCCGCTTAGTAATATGCTTAAAATCAGTGGGTGCTCCTGCCTGAATTGAGGTTAAAGGGGGAATCTGGAGACGGCGGACGCAAGCTCCTCCGCCCATCAGAACTTGTAACGTATATCGCGGGTCTGTATCAAGGACCATGGCCAGGGTGCATCAACTAGCGTCGCGTTGTCCACAACGGGCGCATCCGCCCGGGCCCTGCGCTGCCTTCCAGCCGACTCCCATGGCCATGACAGTGTCCCTCAGAGTTCTGGGAGCCGCACGGTTTGGGAGGCGGCCATCTTCCGCCCGTGAGTCACGCCCCTCAAAAGGGGGGAGAGGGGGCGATGGGGGTGTTCCAGCGACGCTCAAGCAGACATGCCCTCGGCCAAAGCCTCGGGCGCAATGTGCGTTCAAGGATTTGATGATTCACGGAATTTTGCAATTCACACTACATATCACATTTTGATGCGTTCTTCATCGTTGCCAAGAGCCAAGACATCCGTTGTTGAGATTTTTTTGTTTTGTTTTGTTTGACGGCCATGAGGGCCACGCTTCATAATGAGGGTTGTTGGAGCCGTCGCGCATGGGGCGCAAGGGCAGGTCTTGGGTTGTGTGGCCCATTCCCGCCAGGGAAGGACGGGAATGGGCCACACAGACAGGTGCAACAGGGTCATCCCTGCCCCAACCCCCCGAGGGATTTGGGTTGGGTTGTGAGGTAGCCCTCCGGCCGCCAGGGTGCAGAGTGCCTGAGGCCCAAGAGGAGGGGAACCAGCGTGCCCGATAGAAATTCCACTGGGGCGTAATGCCACGCCAAGCTCCGACGGCCGGCCTCCCTCACCGTTACTCAGGTTGATACCCAAGCAGCAGGACGCCCTCCAATCTGCCATTGCACGGTGGGGAGAGGGGAGACAGGGAAGATAAACTGCCGACGCGTGCCTTCCAACACGGTCCCTCAGGTTGCACATCGTAAGTTCATGGGTTGGCATGATGACAGAGCTATCACAGAGATGTGTGTCAATGATCCTTCCGCAGGTTCACCTACGGAACGGTAAAATCCATGTGGAAGAACTCAAATTCTGGTCTTTCTTCCCCCCGGTTTCACTCCCAGAGCAGCCCAACTATATCTTGAGCCGGCATCACGCGATTGCCTGGGCCGACCTGTCGCCATCTAGTCTGTGAACAGCACTCTGCGATGCGGGGCTCAGCTACGGGTCGTCCCCTCAAAGACCGTGTTAGGGTTTTCTTACCGCACCAAGGCACACTTGCCCAGCCACTCTTGGCGAGCAACGGCCTTTGCCGTCGCAACCGCCATGCTTGGTAGCCCCGGTCTTCCCCTGCGTGAGGAGGAGGATTTTCTTGCAGTTTGACGACATCGCACTTGGACGTGCCATGCACTAGCGCTTTCTCCGTGTCGCTAATCCGGTGCGGGCAACAACATACCCCCATTGCTCGACACGTTGGGGGCTGCTCAGGCTTCTGTGTTATGACCCAATGGAGGATCACTGAAAACCTTGTTACAACTTCTCCTTCCTCTAATTGATGAGGTTTAATGAACTTCTCTTAATGTCGCCGACGGTAAACCGGCAGCGTCGCCGCAATCCAAGAACTTCATTGGATCATTCAATTGGTAGGAGCGACAGACAGTGTGTACAAAGGGCAGGGACGTAATCAATGCGAGCTGATGAATCGTGCTTACTAGGTATTCCTCGTTGAAGATGAATAATTGCAATAACCTATCCCCGTCACGATGAAATCTCAAAGGTTTCCTGAACCTCTTGATCCAGGAGTGAGCTCATTGAATTCAGCAGTGTAGCGCGCATGCAGCCCAGAAGATCTAAGGGCATTACAGGCATCCAGCCGGCTAAACGCCAATAGTCCCTCTAAGAAGTTGGCTGCAAACACGAATGCTTGCATAGCTATTTAGCAGGCTGAGTTCTTTTTCGTTAACGGAGTTAACTGGCCAAATCAATCCACCAACTAAGAACGGTAATGCACCACCACCCACAGAATCAAGAAAGAGCTCTTAATCTGTCAATCCTTAACATGTCTGGACCTGGTAAGTTTCCCTTTGTTAAGGCAAACTAAGCCGCAGGCACCACACCTGGTGATGCTCTTCCGACAATTCCTTCAAGTTTCAGCCTTACGACCATACCCC
>SZWC01003276.1:100650-137847 GCA_023375785.1 Penium margaritaceum | reverse complement strand
GCCACAACAAATCATCGATGCGAAAGGGCCCTTGTATTACGCAAGCCGACAAAACAAGCGACAGCATGTTTTGTCGGTCGTACAGCTGAGTACAAAATACACACAACACACACGACAAGTCACTGTCGCACTAGCGGCAGTGACGTGTGACTCGTGTGTGCTTTGTACTTTTGTGCTCGTGCGTGGCTCCGCACCTCCATACATTTCCTGTTTCGATTTGGAGCTACTCTATGTGTTAAGTGTTTTCGCACCATCTCTCTCTCTAGCAACTGTCAAGGTATCAGTCAAAAAACATTTGTCCAGCCGCGAGAACAACCAGATACTCCCAATAAATGTAAGAAAATACCCGCTAGATGAGTAATCGTCAGTGGACAAGGAGGGGAATTTTACAGCTTTACTGGTGTATCACAACAATATTCTGCGTTACGAAAGAGGTAGCCTTATATGAAAATGGATGTCAAGGACATACTTAGCAGAATGTGGAGCATCGCATTTTCAATGAAAACAGAATTCATCAAGTACTGAAGGAAGTTCATAGGAAGTTGAGTTGCTCCATACACATATTCATTTGTGTATTTGTGTTTTTGAAGCAGTTTCCTGGAACCGGTCATGTTTTCTTTTAGTTATTTCCTAGAAGTTTCCTTACCATATCTTTCATTCTTGTACACACATTGTGGAGTGTGTTCATTTGGGATGATTGACCATAAATGGCGCAACTAGGGCGCTAGTAGGATAAAACTAGTGCGCTAGTAGGATAAAACTAGTGCGCAATTGGGGCGAAACTACGGTGCAACCTAGGGTACAAGTAGGGCGCAAGCAGGGCGCAAGTAGGTTGCAACTAGGGCGGAATGAGGCCGTAATGAGGGCGTAGCTAGTGCCCAACTAAGGCGTAACTAGGGTGCAACTGGGGCCCAAGTAGGGCGCAACTAGAGTGCAGGTAGGGTACAACTAGGGCGCAAGTAGGGCGCAAACATGACGCAACTAGGGCAGAACTATGGCACAACTAGGGAGTTACGAAAGCCTAGTTAGTGTCCAACTGAGGCGTAACTAGAGCACAAGTAGGGTGCAATCGTGGTGCAGCTAGGGCAGAAGTAGGACGCAACTAGGACGCAACAAGGGTGCATCTAGGGTGCAACTAGGGTGCAAGTAGGACGCAAGTAAGGCGCAACTAGGGTGAAACTAGGGCGTAACCAGGGTGCAAGTAGGGTTCAAGTCGGGAAAAAGTAGGGCATGACAAGGGCATAACTAGGGCGCAAGTAGGGCGCAAGTAAGGTGAAAGTAGGGCACAAGTAGGGCGCATCTAGGGTACAACTAGGGCGCAAGTAGGATGCAACTAGGGTGCAACTAGGGTGTAACTAGGGCGCATGTAGGGTGCAATTACGGTGTAACTAGGGCGCAACTAGAGTGCAACTAGGGCGCAACTAGGGCGTAACTAGTGTCCAACTTAAGCGTAACTAGGGCGCAAGTTGGGGGCAAGTAGGGAACAAGTTGGGTGCAAGTAGGGTGCAACTAGGCTGCAACTAGGACACAACTTGGGTGCAACTACGGCATAGCTAGTGTCCAAATGAGGTGCAACTATGGCGCAACTAGGGCGCACATAGGGCGAGACTAGGGCACAAATAGGGCACAATTAGGGCACAACCAGGGTGCAATTATGGTGCAACTAGGGTGCAACTAAGGCGCAACTAGGGTGCAAGTAGGGCGCAAGTAGGGCGCAAGTAGGATGGAACTAGGGTGCAACTAGGACGTAACTAGGGCGCAAGTAGGTTACAAGTATGGCGCAACCAGGGTGCAACTAGGGTGTAGCTAGGGTGCAACTAGGGTGCAAATAGGGCGCAACCAAGGTGCAACAAAGGCACAAGCAGGGCATAATTAGGGCGTAGCTAGTGCCCAAAAGAGGTAGAATTATTACGCAACTAGGACGCAACTAGGGTGCAAGTAGGGTGCAACTAGGGTGCAAATAGGGCGCAACCAAGGTGCAACAAAGGCACAAGCAGGGCATAATTAGGGCGTAGCTAGTGCCCAAAAGAGGTAGAATTATTACGCAACTAGGACGCAACTAGGGTGCAAGTAGGGCACAAGTAGGGCACGAGTAGGGCCCAACTAGGTCGCAACTAGGGCACAACTTGGGCGTAGCTGATGCCCAACTGAGGCACAACAAGGGTGGAACTAGGGTGCAACAAGGGTGCAACTAGGGCACAACTTGGGCGTAGCTGATGCCCAACTGAGGCACAACAAGGGTGGAACTAGGGTGCAACAAGGGTGCAACTAGGGCACATGTGGGGCGCAACCAGGGCGCAAGTAGGGCACAAGTAGGGCGCACGTAGGACACAAATAGGGTGCAACTAGGGTGTAACGGGTCGAGTCTCCAGCTCCTTCTCTAAAGTCATCGTCGGAGTTCACATAATGGCGTTCTAAGTCCGCGTCAGGGGTTTACCCCCTTCGCAGGACTGGGGGGCACTCGTCATCAACGACCCAGAGCAGGGAGACTCGAATGTTTCGAGTCTCCCGAGGCCCATTTTCGTTTTCAACCTTACCCCTGGGTTTGAGATGCAAACCGGGGGTTTTTACCTCAAACTCGTGTGTTTGCACTAGTTATTTCATTGTTTTTAGGTCAAAGTTCATTGCAAACGAACTTCGATTTACGTTTTGACGTTTTGGCACGAAATCGTCGCGTGCGAGGCACGCTGGCCATTTTGCGCCAGTTCTCTTGCCTCTCGTCCCTCGTCCCCCTCCCTCATCCTCGCTCACTTGCTTGCGAGGAGGGAAAGTGGGGATGAGGGCACAAGGCCAGGAGGCCTTGCCCTCGAGGCCCTTGTGGGCCCTAAGTCGCCGATCGGGCTGAGGCCGCGATCGGCGGCTGGCGGCTGGCCGGCCGGTGGCCGACTGGTCGCTTGGCCGGCCGCCGGTCGTCCAGCCGGCCGGCAGCAAGCTGGCCAGCGGCCAGAGAAATGCTGGCCGCCGGCCAGCCTTTGCTGACGCGAGGAGTTGTGCGTAACCACCCCTCGCTTCAGCGAGGAGGGAGGGCCGAACCGGCCCTCCCGCTACATTCCTCCCCACTTATTATGAACCGTCTCAGTTCATGAACAAGCAGGAGTGTCAGTTAGTGAGTCATCAACATTGTGAATGAAAATTAATAATTTCAATCACCAGCTAAACATGAACACGTGCATGGTACTTGGACATAAGCTGCAGCTTGTAGGTCAGCACGGCTAGCGGCCTTCTCTGTTAGGCTTGAGCGTCCGCGCGACAACCATGTTGGGCGTCCCCAACCTCCTATGGTCGCTATCCATGAATGCTGCCATGTGGGAATGTTGTTCACTTCTTCCGCGTTCAGGTGGTACCTCCTGCCACGCGTCGATCTGTGCGAGCGGCAAGCTCGCTCCAGTACTTGTTGACCAGCGCTGTGGGCAACCGAGATTATGGCTCCCATGAATTATGTTGAGGTCCACAACCGGCCAAATGAACAGGTACTCCCTAACAACGCGCAACCGAAGAGTATGCTCTTGGTGCTTGAGTAGGCGAAAGACCTCGTATTGGCTGTTGGCAGCAAAGACTGCTACCGGTGGTTGAACGGTTCTGTCTGCCGTGTATGGAGCCAGCAGGCTCACATGAAACACGTCATGTATCTTCATACTCGGCGGAAGTAGCAATCGGTATGCCACTTGCCCGATGCGTGCCACAATGGGAAACGACTCAATCCACTTTGGTAGGAGTCTTCTCTCCCCTGGAGACTTCAGCCGAAGGTATTTAGTGCTAAGCAACACTTTGTCACCGATGTCAAAGGAGACCTCTCGGCGACCTTTATCGGCATATACCTTTTGTCGCTGTCGAGCTGCTTGAAGGTGACCCTTCACCTCCTATCACAAGGAGTCAATACGCTCGGCAAAGGCTTGAGCAGAAGGAACCTGCCCTTCTGTACTCCCACTCTTCACTAATGAAGAGGGTACCACTGGATGCCGACCACTGTTCAACACAAAAAATTTGAATTGTATGGACTCGTTCACCGAGCTGTTCACCGCAAACTCTGCCGATGCTAGGAATTTGTCCCAATCATGCATGGCAGGGTCCAGATACATAATGAGCATCAGCTACAGAGTGCAATTCATACGATCTGTTTTTCCGTCAGTTTGAGGGTGAAATGCTGTCGACATTTGCGAATCACTGCCAAAGTACTCGTGCATCTTTTGCCAAAACTTACTAGCAAATCTTTGATCTTGATCGGAGATAATGCGCAATGGCAAGCTGTGGTGCTTTATGACACCCTCAAAGAAGAGACGAGTGGTCTCCTCTGCGTTCACGTCAGTGGTTGTAGGAATGAAGTGTGTCATCTTCTTCAAAATATCCACAACCGACAGGATTGCATCGTGGCCACGGGCCGTGCCCGAAAGACCCGTAATGAAGTCCATGCTGACGCACTCCAATGGAGTCCCAGGAATGGGAAGCTGTTGGAGGAGTCCAGCAGGCTTCTTGTTACTAGCCTTATTACGAAACCATGGGTCGCATGTCATGCAATACTTACGGATGTGGACACTCCATCTTGGCCACCAATAGTGGTCCGAGAGTGCCTGTCCGGTCTTTCGGGGTCCCACATGACTTGCGACCGGCGGGTCGTGGAACTGGGAGATAACCTTTGCTCGAAGGTCTCCCGAGTTTGGCACAACAACTTGTTCTCCGTGCTAGTAGATTCCTACGGCCTCCACCAAGCCGTACTTGTCTAATTTTTTAGAGTCTTGAAACCAAGAATCCACACAGTATCCCATTCGGATCCTTTTTACAAAACCGTTATAATGGATAATCTCTCGTGGTGGTTGGCGCAAAGGTGCAGGGGGATCTGGTGATTGTACTGTTGCTATTACAATGGCCATAAAATACCCAATGACCTTGGTGGTTGCTTTAATTTGCACAGGCTGTCGGCTTAGTGGATCGGCCACATTGATGCGTCCTGGCCGATATTCCCATGTGAACGAGAATCGGCTCAGGTATTCTCTCCAACACGCCTGTTGTCTTGACAGGTTCGGTTGCGTTTAGAAAAATACCAATGGATTATGGCCGGTCACGACCGTCACACCCCCTTGAGCACCCTTGAGGTAGCAACGCCATATCTTGAAAATGTGTACTACTACAAGGAGCTCTTGATCCCCAGCCGTGTACCGCGTTTCCGCAAGGATGAGCTTCCGGCTCTCATACGAAACTGGGTGACCGCTCTGCATGAGGGCGGCTCCGAGTCCTACTACCGATGCATCACATTGAACCTCCCACGGTTGCGATGGATCCGGAAGAGCTAGGGCGGGCGTCGTGGATAGAATCTCTTTGACTTTGAGAAAAGCGTTCTCGCAATTGGATGTCCATTCCCAACGCACGTCTTTTTGCGTGAGCCTGGTTAGTGGTGCTACCAGGGTCGAATACCTTTGCATAAACCGTCAAAAGTAGTTTGCAAGGCCGAGGAAAGACCGAAGTTGCCCAAACTTTTTGGGGCATGGCCAGTCCACAACGGCTTGGACCTTTCGTGGGTGGACACGGATGTCGTCCTTGCCAACGATGTGTCCAAGGTATTCGAGCTCATCCTGTGCAAACTTGCTCTTGCTCACTTTCGCATAGAACTTCTATTCCCGAAGGATTGTGAGAACTTCGTGCAAATGTTCTATGTGCTCTTCCATTGATTTGGAGAAAACTAGGATGTTATCTAGGTAAACCAAGACAAACTGTCCGAGTTGCTTGGTGAACGTTTGGTTCATTTCTCCTTGGAAGGTTGCCAAGGCATTTGTAAGCCCGAAGCATAACACTCGAAACTGATAGTGTCACATGTGCATTCGAAATGCGGTTTTGGGCACATCATCTTCCGTGATGCGGATTTGATGGTACCCTTGAGACAAATCCAAGGAAAAAAAGACTTTGCGCCTTGGAGTTGGTTGAAAAAGTCCTCAATCTGCGGTAAGGTGTATCGATTGTTCACCGTCAGCTTGTTCAACGCCCGATAATCCACGCACATGTGTAAACCACCGTCCTTTTTGTTCACAAAAAGGATCGGCGCATCGTACGGCAAGCTACTAGACTCGATCCACCCTTTTGCAAGGTACTCTTTGATTTGGCATTCGGCCTCTTGACTTTCTGCTGGACTAAGGCAATACATGGGTCTGAACGGAGGATTCGCATCCGGTTGCAGTGGAATCGTGTGGCCCATGTGACTTTCTGGTGGAAGCCCAGCCGGTGGGTCTTGGAATACATCCGAGAACTCCGCCAATAGAGATTTTATCTCTTGTGACGTGTCTTCCTTCACGTTGTCCTCCACTTTCTTCAGCTGAGCCAAGAAGTATCGACAACCTTGTCAAAAACGTCTCTTGACCTGCATTGCAAACAAGCTGACATGGACTTTGAGTCGAGTTGGTGACAATTTCATACTCGGAATCAACGTAAAGCGACGCTGTCCCTTTCGGAGTATCAAGCGCCTTGTTTCAAAGCACATCAGAGCTTTGTTTTCGCGGAGCCAGGGATCGCCTAGCACCATGTCAAACAGGTCAAGAAGATTGAGTACCTTCAACGTGACACTCTGTGTGTAACTTTGAATACAAGATTTTTCCTTATAGGTTCCGATCACAGGCACTGTACGGTTGTCACCGACAACAAATGCGCCATCCGATGGCTTGTACTTTAGGCCCACCTGTCGGGTAAAGCTAAGACTAACAAAAGAGTCGTCTCCTCCTGTATCAGCCAGCACGTTCACGAGAGCACCAGCTAGGTGTGCTTTGAACTGCATCGTCATGTTAACTCCACTCCTCCGAGTGAACAGGCTCGACGACAGCAAGTCAAGTTTGTGATTGACACGGAATCTGTACAACAGGCGTCGCAACTCCCGTGATTCACCCACTCGAGTCCACATCTTGTGGGCACGTGTGAATTCGGCTAGCACATTCCAGTCTTTCCATTTGACTGGGTCAAAATTGCTGACTAAAGGTACCGGGAATGTGATTGAGCTCATTGCTTTGAGGGCGTTTGTTTCAATCACTGTGTCACACAATTCTTGCACATTCGCCGGTGTCGCCACCACTTAGCATGTACGATCATGCATCTCCTCCAGAGATGCAAGGTTTAGTGGGCAATGCCGGTCAGCAAGTGTAGAATGCGGTTCAACAAGAGGAGAGAAAACAACGGAGAAATTTGAGCTCGTCAAAACTCAAGTTTTAAGCATCACCACCTGAAAACATGAACCCACACTCGTGATCTAGTTTTACCCCTGAGTGGTCCCCACTAACGTCCTCAGGGGTGGGGAAAACCTGCCCCACGGCCTTTCTCGTTACCACGGCCGGGCCCATTGCCGCGAACGCAACCCTGTCCACGGCCCTCTCCGTGGCCTCCTGCCGCACCATCCCCACGAGGTGCTGCTATTACAGCTAACGATGCGGCCTCTTGTCCACCACCAGCAGCCTCAGGGCACTGGGTCCTAAAGTGGCCCGGCTGCATGCAGTTGTGGCACAACCCTTCGCAGAAGGCTGCGTTGCGATACTCACGCACCGCTTGCAGCTTGTCATTCACGCGGCTGTGCTTGTTGTTGGGGCCCTTGTGTCCACCAGCCTTCTTGGCTGGAGGGTTTGTGGGCTGCTTGCCCTTGACCCCGTCTCACTGTCCAGCTGACCCACCAGCCCCTGCAGCATCCATGCGCATGTCGCGGCCTTGTTGTGCATGCACGTTTGGCCGTGCATCGGAGTAGTGCTTCAGGTTTGCCGAATACACTTCGCTCATGTAGTCGCGTAATGCCCTCTAGCTTGTCCAAGCTTGGCCAGTGGCTGTCGTGGTGATCTTGTCCTTCAGCTTCTCGCTTGTGAGACCATCACGCAAGTACTCCAGCAGCATGCACTCCGGGTACTGGAAGGTTTGAGTCCCATCGCCCTTGGTGAAGCTTTCGGCTTCCTCCACGAGTGCGGTGAACTCGCTCAAGTAGGATTCGAGCGAGCTGCCTAGCTGCCTGAAGTGCTTGATCTTGTGGCAGGCACGATGCGCCTCCTCACATTGGGTGCACTTCTTGCACATGATCGCGCAGAAGGCCTGCCACGGCATGGGCTACCACTCAAGGTGCGGCTGCTGCGCAGTCCACTCCTTGACCACATACTTGAAGAGTTTGTCTTATAGCCGCGTCGTGGCAAGGTCGCCCCACTAGCTGAGTGGAGCCTTGTGGACACGTAGAACGTGCTCCATGCGATTCGGCCAGTTGGTCAACTTCATGCACTTCCAGAAGATCTCCACACTGTGGAGGAAAGACGTGTTCATGACCGACCCTGAAGTCGTCGAGGTAGGCAAGTCGTCGCTACCACCGGCAGTAGCATCTGGAGTTGCGGCACGCTGCGCTTGCTGCTGCATCCGCACCTGGATCACGCTCTGTAATGCCTTGTTGAGGTCGTTGCATCGGGGGCTTGCCTCATGGGCGGCCAGGCACTGCAACTGGCGATCACGGTCTAGGTCCATGATGCTCTCCCGGATGTGGGCCAGCAGGTTAGCGAACACGAACTTGAGCTCTCATGTCATCAGAGCATCGATGATAGCCTCCAGGGCCTCGCATTGTCCGTGCACCCTTACCCACAACAGGAGGGTACGGTTCGCGTACACGCCTCCAAGGAGTCCCACCTTTTGGAGGAGACTGTCTTCGGCGACGACGCTTGAGTGGACACTGCCTTGCCCCATTGCGGCCACATCGTAGGAAGGGTGTCCGTCCCCATTCCTCTGAGTGGTACCGTATCTCCACCATCGGTGGTGATCTTGATTTTGCCTGCCGCCTCAGCAGCAAACTCCGCGAAGCCTTCGACGGTCATCGCAAATTGCCTTCACGGCAACGTCGTCCGGCTTGTTCTTGCGAGAACTTCCCATGTGGCTGATTTTAGCGCCCTTGCTGCTCTCGGCAGTCTCGCTACTGTCGGCAGCTTTAGGCGATGCGGCGGGCGCCTTGCCCTTCTCGAGCAATCGACTCGAGTTCGCCGACGACAATGGCAATGGTCGCGATCCTCGTCGCCTTCGCCATCGTCGGCGTCCTACTCTTTGTCGGGGTCCCCCTCCGGGAGATCCTCCTCCATCACGTCGTCCGTCGCATGGGGGTCGCCTACGTGCGCATTGACGTGCTCATCGAGTATCTTTTCGGCCTCTGCACGCTTCTCAAGATCGCCGAGGTTGGCGTCGGTTGCCTTTGGCAGTATGATTGCCCTTGGCGGTACGGTTGGCTTTGGGTTGGTAACCGTGCTCGCGACGACGGCTCCCAAAATTTGGAGTCCACCGAGAGCTCGTGGTGAGGCCATCACCACCTTGCCCTTGTTGGTCTTGGACGGTCCGGCACTTGCCATCTCGTCACCCGTACAACTAGAACGTGAAGACCGTTGTGAGGATCACCACACAACTTAAATGAGGAATCGCCTCCTAAAATCTTGCTCTTGCGATCGTTGAGGCAATTTTAATGTGAATTTCAATCTTCCTAGGCCGCCACGTCGGCACAAGGTCATGGGTTTTGAAACTAGTCTTCCTAAGCCGTGACTCACGGCAATTGGCAAGGACTAGTACTTAGGCAAACAGAAAATTGGAAGGCAAGGAAATGACAAGGGATGTGAGTGTCTCTCACAAAACAAGAGCGAGGAGTGCAAAGAGGAATTCTGAAAATTCCTAACAAGTCTTTCACTCTTTCTTCTATTTGTATTCTTCCTCTTTTCTTCTTGTCTTCCTTGGTCTTCTCTTCACGCTCCTTGACGCCTCTTGCGTTCTTGAGCGGAGTCTCCCTTGAGCCGGCGGCGTTGGCGAGCCGCCGGCTCAAGGGAGGGCTCCTTCTTTTTAGGGTGCTCTCAGGCCGTGAGAGTCCCTAAGCTTGGGAAGGGACGCTGTCCCAATTTTTGGATGAAGGAGTTTTGAAGGAGCCTTGAAAATGGGGAGGATTTTGTGATTTTTGAGGGCAGAAACTCCCCACCCGTCCCACAAAAATCCTCCTAGCCCTTTGGAAGTGAGGAGAGGCTAGAAGGAAGAGTCTCCACCAAGTAGAGCTCTTTTCAAGCTCTCTAACGCACTTTATGGCGCTTCAATCAGTGAAGTGTAGATTTCATAGTCCCTTCTGGCATTTCTGCTGCTCCTTGTAGTTGCCGGTGGCGTTTTATATGTGTCGTAGCCATCGTTTCCGTGAAACCCTTGGTTGCGAGGGTCGTCTGGCTCTGAGAACCACTGTAACGGGTTGAGTCTCCAGCTCCTGCTCTGAAGTCGTCGTCAGAGCTGGCAGAATGGCGTTCTCAGTCCGCGTCAGGGGTTTACCCCCTTCGCAGGTTTGAGGGGCAATTGTCATCAACGACCCAGAGCAGGGATACTCAAACATTTCGAGTCTCCAGAGGCCCATTTCCGTTTTTAACCTTACCCCTGGTTTTGGGATCCAAACCGGGGGTTTTTACCTTAAACCCATGTGTTCGCACGAGTTGTTTCATTCATTTTATGTCGAAGTTTGTCGTAAACGAACTTTGATTTATGTTTTGACGTTCTGGTGCGAAATCGTCGCGTGCGAGGCACGCTGGCGATTACGTGCCAGTTCTCTCGCCTCTCGTCCCTCGTCCCCCTCCCTCATCCTCGTTCCCTTACTTACAAGGAGGGCGAGCGGGGGCGAGGGCACAAGGCCATGAGGCCTCGCTTTTGAGGCCCTTGTGGGCCCTCAGCTGCCGATCGGGCTAAGGCCGCGATCGGCGGCTGGCGGCTGGCCGGCCGGTGGCCGGCCGGTCGCTTGGCCGGCCGCCAGCCGTCCAGCCGGCCGGCAGCGAGCTGGCCGGCGGCCAGCGAAATGCTGGCCGCCGGCCATCCCTCGCTGACGCGAGGGGTGGTGCGCAACCACCCCTCGCTTCAGCGAGGAGGGAGGGCCGAGCCGGCCCTCCCGCTACATGGGGTGTAAGTATGACGCAAGTAGGGCGCAAGTAGGGCACAACAAGGGTGCAACTAGGATGTAACTAGGGCGCAACTAGGGCGCAAGTAGGGCGCAACTAGGGCTCAAGTAGGGCGCAAGGAGGTTGCTTCTAGGGCGCAACAAGGATGCAACTAGGGCGCAACTAGCACATAGCTAGTGCCCAAGTGAGGGACAACTAGGGCGTAAGTATGGCGTAACTAGGACGCAACTAGTGTGCAAGAATGTTGAAACGAGGGCGCAAGTAGAACGCAATTACCTAGCAAGTAGGGCGCAAGTAGGAAGCAACTAGGGTGCAACTAGGACACAACTAGGGCACAACTAGGGCGTAGCTTGTGCCCAATTGAGGTGCTACCAGGATGTAACTAGGGTGCAAGTAGGGCCCAGCTAGGGCGCAAGTAGGGCGCAACAAGGGCGCAACTAGGGTGCAAGTAGGGCGCAACTAGGGTCCAAGAAGGGTGTAGTAGGGCTTAAGTAGGTCGCAAGTAGGGCTTAAGTGGGGTGCAACTAGGGCGCAACTAGGATGCAAGAAGGGTACAAGTAGGGTACAAGTAGGGCGTAGCCAGGGTGCAACTAAGGTGAAACTAGGGCACAAGTAGGGCGCAAGTAGGGTGCAACTAGGGCGCAACTAGGATGCAAGAAGGGTACAAGTAGGGTACAAGTAGGGCGTAGCCAGGGTGCAACTAAGGTGAAACTAGGGCACAAGTAGGGCGCAAGTAGGGTGCAACTAGGGCGCAACTAGGATGCAACTAAGGTGCAACTAGGGCGAAACTATGTCGCAACTAGGGCGTGAGTAGGGCGCAACTATAGCACAAGAAGGGGGCAAGCACGGGGAAGTAGGGCACAACTAGGGCACAGTTACGGTGCAACTAGGGCATAGCTAGTGACCTACTGAGGGGCAACTAGGGGGTAACTAGGGCGCAAGTTAGGCTTAACTAGGGCTCTAGTAGGGCACAAGTAGGGCGTAAGTAGGGTGCCCGTAGGGTGCAACTACGTTGCAAATATGGCGTAACTAGGGCGCAACTAGGGCACAACTAAAGCGTAGCTAGTACCCAACTAAGGCAAAACTAGGGCACAAGTAGGGCGCAACTAGGGCGCAAGCAGGATGCAACTAGGGTGCAACTATGGTGGAACTAGGATGCAACTAGGGCACAAGTAGGGCGCAAGTACGGCGCAATGAGGGCGCAACTAGGGCACAACTAGGACGCAAGTAGGGCACAATTAGGGCGTAAGCATGGTGTAACTAGGGTACAACTAGGGCGTAACTAGGGTGCAAGCAGGGCACAAGTAGGGCGCTAGGAGGACGCAAATAAGACACAACTAGGACGCAAGTAGGACCCAACTAGGATGCAACTAGGGCATAAGTAGGGCGCATGAAGGGCGGAACTATGGCGCAACTAGGGGGCAACTAGGGTGCAAGTATGGTGCAAGTAGGGCGCAACTAGGGCACAACTAGGGCATAGCTAGCGCCCAACAAAGGCACAAGTAGGCCGCAACTAGGGCGCAAGTCGGGCGCAACTAGGGCGCAAGTAGAGCGCAACTATGGTTTAAGTAGGGCTCAAGTAGGGTCCAACTAGAGCACAACTAGGGCACAACTAGGAAGCAACCAGAGGGTAGCTAGTGCCCAACAGAGGCACAATTAGGATGCAATTAGGGCGCAAGTAGGGAACAACTAGGGTGCAAGAAGGACACAAGTAAGGCGCAACTAGGGCACAATGAGGGCGCAACTAGGCTGCAAGTAGGGCGCAAGTAGTGCGTAACCAGGGCATAACTGTGGTGCAACTATGGCAGAAGTAGGGTGCAAGTAGCGCGCAAGTATGGTGCAACTAGGGCCCAAGTATGACGCAACTAGGGTACAAGTTGGACACAAGTAGGGTACAATTTGGACATGACTAGGGCAGAACAAGCACGTAACTTTGGCGTAGCTAGTGCCCAACTGAGGTGTAACTAGGGCGCAACTAGGACACAAGTAGGGCTCAAGTAGGGTGCAACTAGGGTGTAGCTTGTGTCCAACTAAGGCGCAACTTGGGCGCAACTAGGGCACAAGTAGATTGCAAATAGAACGCAACTAGGGTGCAACTAGGGCGTATCTAGTACCCAACTGAGGCGTAACTTGGGTACAACTAGTGCGCACCTAGGGCGCAACTAGGGCACAACTAGGGCACAACTAGAGGGTGAATAGCGCGCAAGTAGGGTGCAAGTAGGGCCCAAGTAGGGCGCAAATAGGACGCAAGTACATAGAAACTTGGGCGTAGCTAGTGCCCAATGGAGGCACAACTAGGGCGCAAGTAGGACGCAACCAGGGTGCAACTAGGGTGCAAGTAGGACGTAAGTAGGGCGCACGTAGGGTGCAAGTAGGGCACAACTAGGGCGTAACTAGGGCGCAACATGGGCGCAACTAGGACACAAGTAGAGCGCAAGTAGGGCGCAACAAGAGTGCAAATAGGACGCATCAAGGGCATAACTAGGGCATACATAGTGTCCATCTGATGCATAACTAGAGCAAACGAGGGCACAATAAGGGGACAAGTAGGGCGCAAGTAGGGCAGAACTAGGGTGCAAGCAGGCTGCAAGTAGGGCTTAACTAAGGCACAACTAGGGTGCTACAAGGGCGCAACTAGGGCTTAGCTAATTCCCAACCGAGGTGCAACTAGGGTGCAACTAGGGTACAAGTAGGGCACAACTAGGGCGCATGTAGGGCGTAAATAGGGCACAACTAGGGCGCAACTAGGGCCCAACAACGCCCAAGTAGGGTGCAAGTATGGTGTAACTAGGGTGCAACAAGGACGCAACTAAAGCACGAGTAGGGCATAAGTAGGATACATTTAGGGCACAAGTAGGGTGCAACAAGGGTGTAACTAGGAAGCATCTATGGTGCAAGTAGGTCGCAAGTAGGACGCAAGTCGGGCGCAGCTAGGACACAACTAGGGCGCAAGTACGGGGTAGGTAGTGTTCAACTGAAGCGCACCTAGGGTGTACCTAGGGCACAAGCAGCGCACAACTATGACGCAAGTAGGGCGCAACTAGGGTGCAAGTAAGGTAAAATCAGCGCGCAACTAAGGTACAAATAGCACGCAACCAGGGCATAGCAAGTGCCCAACTGAGGTGCAACTAGGGCGGATTTAGGGCGCAAGTAGAGAACAACTAGGGAGTAACTAGGGCACAGCTAGGGTCCAAGTAGGGCACAAATAGGACGCAACCATTGCATAACTAGGGCGCAACAAAAGCGCAAGTAGGGCGCAAGTAGGATACAACTAGGGCGCAACTAGGCCACAACTAGGGCGCAAGTAGGGCACAAGTAGGACGCAATCAGGGCACAATTGGGGCGTACCTATGGGGCAACTAGGGCACAAGTAGGGGGCGAGTAGGATGCAACCAGGGTGCAACTAGGACGCAAACCGGATGCAAGTAGGGTGGAAGTATGGTGCAACTAGGGCGCAACTAGGGCACAACCAGGGTGCAACTAGGGTGTAGCTAGTGCCCAACTAAGGCGCAACTAGGGTGCAAGTAGGGCGCAAGTAGGACGCAAGTAGGGCGTAAGTAGGGCACAACAAGGATGCAACTAGGGCGCAACTACGGTGCAACTAGGGCTCAAGAAGGGCGCAAGAAGGGTGCAACTAGGGTGCAACTAGGGCACAACTAGGGCGCAACTAGGGCGCAACTAGGGTGTGATTAGGGGGCAAGTATGGTGCAACTAGGGCGCATCTAGGGCACAACTAGGGCGCAAGTACGCCGCAAGTAGCGTGCAATAAGGGCGTAACTAGGGCGTAACTAGGGCGCAACTAGGCGGCAAGTAGGACACACGTATTATGCAACAAGGGCATAACTAAGATGTAACAAGGATGCAACTAAAGCACAATTAGGGCATAGCTAGAGCTCAACTAAGGTGCAACTAGTGTGAAACTGGGGCACAACATGGGCATAACTAGGGCACAAGTAGGGCGCAAGTAGGCTGCAAGTAGGACACAACTAGGGCGCAACTATGGCGCAACTAGGGCATAACTATGCCCGACTGAGGCGCAACAAGAGCGCAATTAGGGTGCAACTAGGGCGCAACTATGGCGCAACTATGGCGCAAGTAGGGCACAAGTAGGGCGCAAATAGGGTACAAGGAGGGAGAAAACATGGTGCAAGTAGGGTGCAACTAGGGCGCAACTAGGGTAGAACTAGGGCACAATCACAGCACAAGTAGGGCACAACTAGGGTGCAACTAGGGTGCAACTATGGTGCAAGTAGGGCGCATGTAGCGCGCAAGTATGGTGCAAGTAGGGCACAAGTAGTTCACAAGTAGGACGTAAGTAAGGCGCAAGTATGGCACAATTAGGGCGCACCTAAGGTGCAACTAGGGCGCAAGTAGGGCAGAAGTAGGGCGGAAGAAGGGCATAACTAGGGCACAACTAGGCCGCAACTAGGGTGCAACTAGGGTGTATATGAGGTGCAATTAGGGCATAACTAGGGAGCAACCAGGGTGTAGCTAGTGCCCAACAGAGGCACAACTAGGGTGCAACTAGGGCGTAACGAGGGTGCAACTAGGGCGCAAGTGGTGCGCAAGTAGGGCAAAAACAGGGCGCAACTAGGGCACAAGTAGGGGGAAACAAGGGTGTAGCTAGAAACCAACTGAGGCACAACAAGGGGGTAACTAGGGCCCAACTAGAGCACAAATAGGGCAGAACTAGGAAGCAAGTAGGGCGCAAATAGGGTGCAAGTTGGACAAAACTAGGGTGTAACTAGGGCGCAACTAGGGCACAAGTAGGACACAACTAGGGCGCAACTAGGGCGCAACTAGGGCGCAATTCAGGCGCAAGTAGAACGCAAGTAGGGCGTAACTTGAGTGCAACTAGGCCGCAACTAGGCCGTAGCTAGTGCCCAGTTGAGGCGTAACTAAGGCGTAACTAGGGTGCAAGTTGAGTGCAACTATGGCACAAGCAGGGCATAACTAAGGCGCAAATAGGGAACAAGTAGGATGTAACTAGGGTACAAGTAGGGCGAATGTAGGGTACAACTAAAGTGCAAGTAGGACTTAGCTAAGGTTCAAGTAGGGTACAAGTAGTATGCAAGTAGGGCACAAGAAGGGCGCAACTAGGGCGGAAACTAGGGCATAACTAGGGCACAAGTAGGTTGCAAGTAGGACACAATTAGGGTGCAACTAGGGTACAACTAGGGTGCAACTAGGGCACAACTAGTGTGTAACGAGGGAGAAACTAGGACATAGCTGATGTGTAATAGAGCCGCAACTAGGGCGTAACTAGGGCAAAAGTAGGGCGCAAGTAGGGCGGAAGTAGGGTGCAAGTAGGACACAGTTATGGCGTAACAAGGGCGCAACTAGGGCGTAGCTAGTGTCCAACTAAGGCGCAACTATGGCGTAACTACGACACAACTAGGGTGTAACTAGGATGCAACTAGGGCGTAATTAGGGCGCAAGTAGGGCGCAAGTATGGCGCAAGTAGGGTGCAACAAGGGTGCAACTAGGGGGAAACTATGCTGTAGCTAGCGTCCAATAGTGGCACAAGTAGGGCACAACTAGGGCATTATTGGGGTTCAACTTGGGCACAAGTAGAGCGGAACTAGGGCGTAAGTATGGTGCAAGTAGGGCGAAAGTATGGCATAAGTAGGGTACAAGTAGCGTGCAACTAGGACGTAACGAGGGCAAAAGTAAGGTCCACGAAGGGTACAAGTAGGGCACAACTAGGGTGCAACTAGGCGCAACTAGGGTGTAACTTGGACGCAAGTAGGATGCAAGTAGGGTGCAAGTAGGGCACAAGTAGGGTTCAAATAGGGCGCAAGTAGGATGTAACTAGGGGGTAACTAGGTCGTAACTGGGGTACAAGTAGGGTGAAAGTAGGACGCAACTAGGGCGCATCTAGGGCGTAACTAGGGCGCATGTAGGGCGCAAGTTGGATGCAAGTAATGAAAAAAATGGGTACAACTAGAGTGCAACTAGGACGCAAGTAGAACGCAAGTAGGGTGCAAGGAGGGTGCACCTAGGGCATAACTAGGCACAACTAGGGTGCAAGTAGGGCTCAAGAAGGGCACAACTAGGACACAACTAGGGCGCAAGTATGGTGCAAGTATAGTGCAACTAGTGCACAACTAGGGTATAACTAGGGTACAACTAGAATGCAACTAGGATGCAACTAGGGCACTACTAGGGCACAACTAGGGTATAGCTAGTGCAAAACTAAGGCGCAACTAGGGTGCAACTAGAGTGCAAGTAGGGCGCAAGTAGGGCGTAACTAGGGCGTAACAAGGGTGAAGTTAGGGTGCAAGTAGGGCGCAGATAGGGCGTAACTAGTGCGCAAAAAAGGGAGAAACTAGAGCGCAATGAGCGTACAAGTAGGACATACGTAGGGTGGAATGAGGGCACAACTAGGGTGCATCTAGGGTGCATGTAGGGTGTAACTAGGGTGCAAATAGGGCACAACTAGGACGCAACTAGGATGCAAGTAGGGCGTGACTAGTGGGCAACTAGTGTGCAACTCGGGCGCAACTACGCCGTAACTAGGGAAAAACAAGGGCGTAGCTAGTGCCCAACTAAGGTGCAACTAGGGCGCAACTAGGGCGCAAGTCTGGCGCAACTAGGGCGCAAGTAAGGTCCAAGTCAGGTGCAAGAAGGGGTGCAAATAGGGTACAACAGGGTTCAAGTAGGGCGCAACTAGGGCGCAACTAGGTCGTAGCTAGTGCCTAACTGAGATACAAATAGGGTGTAACTAGGGTGCAAGTAGGGCGTAAAAAGGGCACACATAGGGCGCAACTAAGGCGGAACTAGGGTGCAAGTATGGTGCAAGAATGACGCAACTAGGGCGCAACTAGGGTGCAACTAGGGCGCAAGTATGGCACAACTAGGGTGCATCTAGGATGCAACTAGGGCGCATCTAGGGCGCAACTAAGGTGCAAGGAGGGTGCAAGTAGGACACAAGTAGGGTGCAATTAGGGTGCCACTATGGTGCAACAAGGGCACAAGTAGGGCACAAATAAGGTGCAACTAGGGTGAAACTAGGGAACAACTAGGATGCAACTAGGGCATAACAAGGGAACAACTAGGGCGTAGCTAGTGCCTATCGGAGGCTAAGGGCGTACGCCAAAGTTTCAGACTCGAGTCTGAGACTCGAGATTCCAATTCTGAGCTCATAATCGTGATTCTGATTCCAAGGTGTAGACTCGACTCGAGACTCGGCGTCCTACATTTTAGATAAGTCCACCCACTAGCATGCAATTCAGAGCAAGTTATGTTTGTCAAAAGGGAAATTGAAGTAGCTTTTGATGTGATGTGATGTATACACATGAATGTGTGTATATAGTTGGACATGATAACTCAAATGGACCAAAGATATGGGCAAAAGCTACTCTCCACCCCCATGGACTTGTGATTCTTTGTAGTGGACGCGGGATTCTTTAGTACTAGACTCGGGTTTCTTCCCATGGTGGACTCGGGATTCCTTGGACTCGCGATTCTGAGCCGAGACTCGGGAGTCGGGGTCTAGACCTAGACTGGGACTCAGGAGTCCAAGTGTACACATGGACTCGGACTCGAGATTCAAGCGTTGCCGGCAGACTCAGGAGTCCGGAATCATGAACACCCTTAATTGAGTCGCAACTATGGTGCAACTATGGTGCAACTAGGGCACAACTAGGGTGCAAGTAGGGCACAACTAAGGCGTAAGTAGGGCGCAAGTAGGATGCAAGTAGGGCACGAGTATGGTGCAAATAGGATGCCACTAGGGTGCAACTATGGTGCAACTAGGGCACAACTAGGGTGCAAGTAGGGCACAACTAAGGCGTAAGTAGGGCGCAAGTAGGATGCAAGTAGGGCACGAGTATGGTGCAAATAGGATGCCACTAGGGTGCAACTAGGGCGTAGCTAGTGCCCAACTAAGGCACAACAAGGGCACAACTATGGGACAACTAGACCGAAACTAGGGTACAAGTAGTGTGCAACTAGAGCGCAAGTAGGGTGCAAGTAGGTCGCAAGTAGGACGCAAGTATGGTACAACTAGAGCGCAACCAGGATGCATGTAGGGTACAACCAGGGCACAAGTAGGGTGCAACTAGGGCGCAACTAGGGCATAACTAGGGTGCAACTCGGGCACAAGTAGGGCACAAGTAGGGCACAAGTAGGATGTAACTAGGGCGCAAGAAGGGCATAAGTAGGGCGCAAGTAGGGTGCGACTAGAGTGCAACTAGGATGCAACTAGGGGGCAAGTAGGATGCAAGTAGGGTGCAAGTGGGGCAAAAACTAGGGCGCAAGTAGGATTTAGCTAAGGTGCAACGAGGGCTCAACAAGGGCATAACTAGTGTGCACGTAGGGCGCAAGTAGGGCAAAACTAGGGTGCAACTAGGGTGTCCCTAGGAAGCAAGTAGGGCACAAGTAGGGCACAACTAGGGTGCAACTAGTGCATAACTAGGGTGCAACTATGGAGCAAGTAGGGTGCAAGTAGGGTGCAACTAGGGTGCAACTAGAGCGTAATAGGGTGCAAGTAGGGCCCAAGTACGGCATAACTAGGGTGCAACTAGGATGTAACTAGGGTGCAACTAGGGCGCAACTAGAGCACAACTAGGGCACAAGTAGGGTGAACTAAGGCGCAACTAGGGTGCACCTAGGGCGCAACTAGGGCACAAGTAGGGTGCAACTAGGGTGCAATTAGGACGCAACTAGGGCATATCTAGGGCGCCAGTAGGGTGCAACTAGGATGCAACTGGGGTGCAACTCGGGCGCAAGTAAGGTGCAAGTAAGGCGCAAGAAGGGTGCAACTAGAGCGTAACTAGGGTGCAACTAGGGTGTAGCTAGTGTCCAACTGAGGCACAACTAGGGCGCAACTAGGGCGCAAATTGCGTGCAACTAGGGTGCAAGTAGGATGCAAGTAGGGCACAGGTAGGGTGCAAGTAGGGTGCAACTAGGGCGCAACAAGGGCGCAACTAGGGTACAACTAGGGCACAACTAGGGTGCAACTAGGGCGCAAATTGCGTGCAACTAGGGTGCAAGTAGGATGCAAGTAGGGCACAGGTAGGGTGCAAGTAGGGTGCAACTAGGGCGCAACAAGGGCGCAACTAGGGTACAACTAGGGCATAGCTAGTTCCAAACTGAGACGCAAATAGGGTGTAACGAGGGCGCAAGTAGGGTGCAACAAGGGCGCAAGTGGGGCGCAACGAGGACGCAACTAGGGCGCAACTAGGGCGCAAGTATGGTACAAGAATGGCATAACTAGGGTGCAACTAGGGTGCAAGTAGGATGCAAGAATGGTGTAACTAGGGTACATCTAAGGTACAACTATTGCGTATCTAGGGCGCAACTAGAGTGCAAGTAGGGCGGAAGTAGAATGCAACTAGGGTGTAACTAGGCCGCAACAAAGGCGCAAGTAGGGCACGAGGAGGGTGCAACTGGTGCGCAAGTAGGGAACAAGTAGGATGCAACTAGGGTGAAACTAGGGCACAACTAGGACATAACTAGTGCCCAATGGAGGGTAAGGGTGTACACCAAAGTCTCAGACCCGAGTCTAAGATTTTGGATTCCAAGTCTGAGGTGAGACTCGTGAGACCTATTCCGGGGTGTAGACTCGACTCGGGACTCGGAAGACCTATATTTCAAATGGTTCCACCCACGAGCATGCATTTCAAAGCAAAGTTTGTTTTTCAACAGGAGAAGTTAACGTAGCTTTTGACTTTATGTGATGTATACACATGTAAGTGTGTACATAGTTCTACATGATAACTGAAATTGACCAAAAACATGGGCAAAAGGTAATCTTCGCCCCCTCCCCCCCCATGGACTCGTGATTCTTTGTAGTGGGCTCGGAATTCTTTAGTACTAGACTCGCGTTTCTTCCCATGGCGGACTCTGGACTCCTTGGACTCAAGAGTCTAAGCCGAGATTCGAGATTCCAAGTCTAGACTTAGACTTGGACTCGGGAGTCCGAGTCTACACATAGACTCGGACTCGAGATTCAACTTTTGCCATCAGACTTGGGAGTCAGGACTCGTGAACACCCATAACTGATGCGCAACTAGGGCGCATCTATGGCGCAACTAGGGCACAACTAGGGCGCAAGTAGGGCACAACAAGGGCGCAAGTAGGGTGCAAGTAGGGTACAAGTAGGGCGCAACTAGGATGCAACTAGGGCGCAACTAGGACGTAGCTAGTGCCCAACTGAGGTGCAACTAGGGCGCAACCAGGGTACAACTAGGGCACAACTAGAGTGAAAGTAGGGTGAAACTATGGCCCTAGGGCATAACAAGGATGCAAGTAGGGCACAACGACGGCGCAAGTAGGGCGCAACTAGGGCGCAACTAGGACGCGCCTAGGGTGCAACTAGGGTGCAAGTTTTGCGCAAGTAGGGCTCAAGTAGGACGCAAGTAGGGTACAACTAGGGTGCAAGAAGGGCGCAAGTAGGGCGCAAGTAGGGTGCAACTAGGACACAACTAGGGTACAACTAGGATGCAAGTAGGATGCAAGTAGGGTGCAAGTAGGGAAAAAACTAGGATGTCAATAGAACGCAACTAGAGCGCAACTAGGGTGCAACAAGGGTGGAACTAGTGTACACATAGGGCGCCAGTAGGGCACAACTAGGGTGCATCTAGAGTGCCCCTAGGTTGCAAGTAGGGTGCAAGTAGGGTGAAAGTAGGGGGAAACGAGGGTGTAACTAGGGTGCAATTAGGGGGCAAGTAGGGCACAAGTAGCGTGTAATTAGGGTGCAACTAGGGTGCAATAGGGGACAAGTAGGGCGCAAGTAGGGTGTAGCTAGGGCACAACTAGGACATAACTAGGGCACAAGTAGGGCGCAACTAGGGCGCAACTAGGCTGCAAGTAGAACGCAAGTAGGACGCAAGTAGGGCGAAAACTAAGACGCAAGTAGGACGCAACTAGGATGCAACTAGGGCGCAACAAGGGTGCAAGTAGTGCGCACGTAGGGCGCAAGAAGGGCACAACTAAAGTGCAACTAGAGCACCCGTAGGGTGGAAGTAGGGCGCAAGTAAGGTGCAAGTAGGGCGCAACTAGGGCGTAATTACGGTGCAACCTTGGGGCAAGCTGGGCACAAGTAGGACGTAACTAGGGTGCAACTAGGGTACAACAGGGCGCAAGTAGGGCGCAAGTATGGTGTAACTAGGGTACAACTAGGACGTAACTAGGGCACAACTAGGGTGCAACCAGGGCGTAAATAGGCCGTAAGGAGGACGCAAGTAGGGCGTACGTAGGGCGCAACTAGTGCGCAACTCGGGCGTAACTAGGACATAAGTTGGGCGCAACTAGGACACAACTAGGGCGCAACTAGAGTGCAACTAGGGGATAGCTTAGGCGTAGCTAAGGCCTACCTAAGGCGCAACTAGGGTGCAGTTATGGTGTTACTAGGGCGTAAATAGGGCAGAAGCAGGGCGCAACTAGGGTGCAAGTAGGGCGCAAGTAAGGCGCAACTTGGGCGCAACTAGGGCGTAGCTGGTGCCCAACTTAGGCGCAACAAAGGCGCAACTAGGGCGCAACGAGGGCGCGGCTAGGGCGCAACTAGGGTACAACTAGGGCACAACTAGGGTGCAAGTAGGACGTTAATAGGGCATAACCAGGGTGCAAATAGGGTGCAAATAGGGTGCAACTAGGGTACAACTAGGGTGTAGCTAGTGCCCAATGGAGGTGCAACTAGGGCGTAACTAGGGGGCAACTAGGGCACAACCAGGGCACAAGTAGGGCGCAACTATTGCTTAAGTAGGATACAAGTAGGGCACAAGTAGAGTGTAAGTATGGCACAAGTAGGGCGCAACTAGGGCAAGACTAGAGCGCAAGTATGGCGCAAGTACGGCGCAAGTATGGTGCAAGAAAGGTGCAACTAGGACGCACCTAGGGTGCAACTGGGGCGCAAATATGGCATTAGTAGGGCACAACTAGGATGCAAGTAAGGTACAACTAGGGCCTAACTAGGGCGTACGTAGTGTGCAAGTAGGGCGGAAGTAGGGCACAAGTTGGGTATAACTGAAGCGCAACTAGGGTTCAAGTAAGGGGTAAGTAGGGCGCAAGTAGGGTGCGACAAGGGTGTAGCTAGGGCGTAATCAGGGGACATGTAGGGTGCAAGTAGGGCATGAATAGGGCACAACTATGCCGCAACAGGGCGCAAGTAGGGCGCAAGTAGGGTGCGACAAGGGTGTAGCTAGGGCGTAATCAGGGGACATGTAGGGTGCAAGTAGGGCATGAATAGGGCACAACTATGCCGCAACAGGGCGCAAGTAGGGCGCAAGTAGGGCGTAACTAGGGTGTAACTAGGATGTAACAAGGGCACAACTATGACCCAACTAGGGCATAACTAGGGCGCAACTAGGTCGTATCTAGTGCCCAACTAAGACGCAACTAGGGTGCAACTAGGGCATAACTAGCTCGCAAGTAGGGCATAACTAGGGCGCAACTAGGTCGTATCTAGTGCCCAACTAAGACGCAACTAGGGTGCAACTAGGGCATAACTAGCTCGCAAGTAGGGCATAACTAGGGCACAACTAGGACGCAAGTAGGGCGCATCTAGGGTGCAACTAGGACGCAACTAGGGCACAACTAGGGCGCATCTAGTGCCCAACTGAGGTACAACTAGGATGGAACTAGAGCATAGTGAGGACACAACTAGGACGCACATATTGCACAACTAGGGCGAAAGTAGGGCGCAAGTAGGACGCAACTAGGGTTTAACTAGGGCTCAACTAGGGCGCACCAAGGACACAACTAGGGTGAAACTAGGGCACGAGAAGGGCGCAACTAGGGTGTAAGTAGGACACAATTATGGCGCAATTAAGGTGCAAGTTGGACGTAACTAGGGTATAACTAGGACACAACTACAACGCAACTAGGGCGTAGCTAGTGCCCAACGGAGACGCAACTAGGGCACAAGTTGGGTGCAACTACGACGTAAGTAGGCCACAAGAAGAGCACAACTAGGGTACAATGGTGGTGCAACTAGGGTCCAAAGAATAGCGTAAGTAGGGTGCAACTAGGGTGCAACTAGGGCGCAACTAGGGTGCAAGTAGGACGTAAGTAGTGCGCAAGTACGGCGGAACTAGGGCGTAACGAGGGCACAACTAGGGAGCAACTAGGGTACATGTAGGGAATAACTAGGGCACACGTAGGATGTAACTAGGACACAACTAGGGTGCAAGTATGGTGCAAGTAGAAAGCCGGTAGGACGCAACTAGGATGCAACTAGGGTGGAAGTAGTGCGCAACTAAAGTGCAATTAAGGTGAAACTAGGGTGCAACTAGGGCGCATCTAGGGCCTAGCTGGTACCCAATGGAAGGGCAACTAGGGCCCAACTAGGGTGAAACTAAGGCAAAGCTAGGGCGCAAGTAGGGTGAAACTAGGGCACAACTAGGGTGTAGCTAGTTCCCAATTGAGGTATAAATACAACTAAGGTGCAACTAGGGCAAAACTAGGGTGGGACTAGGACGCAACTAGGATGCAACTAGGATGCAACTAGTGTGCAAGTAGGGAAAAACTAGGGTGCAAGGAGGGCACAACTTGGGCGCAACTAAGGTGCAACTACGGCGTAGCTAGTCCTCAACTGAGGCGCAGCAGTGGCAGAACTAGGGCGCAACTAGGGTGCAACTAGGGCATAAGTAGGGCACAAATAGGGTGCAACTAGGGCGCAACTAGGACGTAACAAGGGTGTAACTAGGGCGCAAGTAGGGCACACGTATAGCGTAACTAGGGTGCAAGTAGGATGCAAGTAGGAAGTAACTAGGGCACAACTAGGGTGTAACTAGGGCGCAAGTAGGGTACAAGTACACTCTAACTAGGGCGCAAGTAGGGCACAACTGGGGTGCAAGTAGGGTGCAAGTAGCACAAGTACGGCATGACTAGGGTGCAACTATGGCACAACTACATTGCAAGTAGGGTGTAATGAGGGAGCAAGTAGGACGCAACAGGGGCCCAACTAGGATACGTGTAGGGGGCAAGTAGGGTACAACTGGGATGGAACTAGGGTGCAAATAAGGTGCAAGTAGGACGTATGTAGGGCGCAACTAGGGCACATCTAGGGCACAAATAGGGCACAACTAGGGTGCAAGTAGGACGCAACAGGGGCCCAACTAGGATACGTGTAGGGGGCAAGTAGGGTACAACTGGGATGGAACTAGGGTGCAAATAAGGTGCAAGTAGGACGTATGTAGGGCGCAACTAGGGCACATCTAGGGCACAAATAGGGCACAACTAGGGCACAACTAGGGTGCAACTAGGGAAAAATTCGGGCGTAGTTAGTGCCAAACTGAGACGCAATGCGACCGCAGCTACGGCTCAAATTGGGCGCAGCTAGGGTGCATGTAGCACGCAAGTTGGGCGCATCTAGGGCGGAACTATGGCACATCTTGGGCGCAACTAGGGCGTAGCTAGTACCCACCTGAGGCGTAACTAGGGCACAACTATGGCATAGTTATGGCCCAACTAGGGCGCAACTACGGCACAAGGAGGGCACAAGTAGGGCGCAACAAGGGCACAACTAGGGTGCAACTAGGGTGCAATTATGGCATAGCTAGTGTCCAACTGACGCACAACTAGGGTGCGACTAGGGCACAACTAGGGCGTAACTAGGACGCAACTATGGCGCAACTAGGGCACAATTAGGGTGCAACTATGGCGCAAGTAGGGGGAAATTAGGGCGCAACTAGGGCACAACTAGGATGCAACAAGGGTGCAACTGGGGCATAGCTCGTGCCCAACTGGGACACAACTAGGGTGCAACTAGGGCGCAACTAGGGCAAAACTAGGGCACAAGCAGGGCATAACTATGGCGCAACTAGGGCGCAATTAGGGTGTAACTAGGGCTCAAGTAGGACGGAAGTAGGGCACAACTAGGGCGTAACTAGGGTGCAAGTAGGGCACAAGTAGGGCCCAATTAGGGCACAAATAGGGAGCACCTAGGGTGAAACTAGGGCGCAAGTAGGGTGCAAGTAGGGCGCAAGTAGGGTGCAACTAGGACGCAACTAGTGTGCAACTAGGGCGCAAGTAGGGCGCTAGTAGGTCTCAGCTAGGGCGCAACTAGGGCATAACTAGGGCACAACTAGGGTGTGAGTAGGGTAAAACAAGAAAGCTACTAGGGTGAAACTAGGGTGCAAGTAAGCTGCAACGAGGGGGCAACTAGGGCGTAACAAGGGCATGACTAGTGCCCAACTGAGGCACAACTATGGCGCAACTAGGGTGCAACTTGGTCGCAAATAGGGTGCAAATATGGCGCAAGTGGGGTGCAAGTAGGGCGCAACTAGGGTGCAAGTGGGGTGTAACTAGGGCACAACTATGGCGCAAGTAGGGCACAACTAGGGTGCATTCAGGGTGCAACTAGGATGCAACTAGGGCACAGATTGTGTCCAACTGATGCGCAACAAAGGAACAACTAGGTTGCAACTAGGGTGCAAGTAGGGCACAACTAGGGTGCATTCAGGGTGCAACTAGGATGCAACTAGGGCACAGATTGTGTCCAACTGATGCGCAACAAAGGAACAACTAGGTTGCAACTAGGGTGCAACTAGGGCGCAAGTCGGACGCAACTAGGACACAAGTAGGGCGCAAGTAGGTTATAACTAGGTCACAAACAGGGTGCAAGTAGGGCGCAACTAGGGTTTAGCTAGTGCCCAAATGAGGCGCAACTATGGATCAACTAGGGAGCAATTGTCACAGTATCTTCCGGTGTCCACAAGGCAAATTCTCAACACACTATAGCTCTCCGAACCGGGATAGACTATCATTGACTGGTGACCTCTCCAGGTCAGGCAACTAGCAAAAGCTTTGGTCAGGTCCCGTTTACCTCTCAGAGACCGCAAGCACTTGAGTACACATGCGGCCCAAGCGTCAGGCTTGGCTACCAGAGCATTGTCACCAATCACCAATCATTGGCCGGAATCTCACCTTAACGGCCACCAACCGGTCATACTCCCGCCAAGATATCACAAACGGAAGATTGCGCTCCTGCTCGCAATTACAACATTGGTGTGCGGCTTGACCACAACTATGCGCCCACCAATGTTCAAGGCCCTACCGCCACAACTACAACGGACAAAAAATGCGTGGACCGGGAACTTCAACCAACATCGTGGAGTCGCTTCGCGGCTCTATCATCAGCAAAAGCAGCAACAGCAGCAAGGCGGTTGCGGCTATGACTAGCGTACTGACCGCCCTAGCCATATCACTCTTGTCCTAGGAGTAGTCCTAGACCCAGTATTTATTTACTCTCCTTTGTATTCCTAAAGTACCCTTTGTGGTCCATCCGTTTTTTTCTTCTCTTGGTCTGGGCTTGTGTCCTGCCTCCACTCGGCTCGGCCTCATGGACCACCACCACTCATTCCAGCTGTTCATCACTCTGTTCATCATCTCTTCCTTCAGCGTTCGCGCTTGCACTTGTGTGCTGCGGCACTCAGGCTCAGACGGTCTACACGCATGCGCATATGCACTGCGGCAGGCATAACTGTTTAGCCCTCCGGCCCGCACCCTGTCATTGTGGCATCCTCATTCTGCCTTTGGCCCGGTTGTCTATGCCGTGGCCTCACATCATCATGAGTCCTCCGTCTGTTGGCCCGTGTTTCGATTCTGCGGCCCTTGTGTTCTGTCGGCCCGTGCCTCAGCGCTGCTGCCTCGGCACTACCACCATCAACTCTTGCTTATGCAATCTTCATGCGCTCATGTTCCTTGTTGGCTCCCTCAGTGCTCGTGCGTATGCACCGCACCCAGATCTGTTGTCCTCATCTCATATCCTGCAGTGCTCGTCCTTTGGACTGTGCCCAATCTATTCAAATCTTGCTAATGCATGCAGAATCTCTCTGAATGACTCTCATGCCGCTTTCATTTTCCTGACATGGTATCAGAGCAGAGTGAAAGCTCGTGGCTCCCTCTTCCTCTCCTCATCTCCATCCGATGCTCAGAATTCTACATCAGCAGTAACAACAGCAGCCGCAACCGCAGCAGCATCCTATCTTCCACCTGCAGCAAGCGCACATCTTTGGAATCATGGATTCACTCCTCACATCCATCCTTAGTCCTAAATCAACAGCATCGCCAATGCTCGCATCCGTCAACCTCGCAGACAACCTCATCCTTCTCGCGGCGCAACATCTCTGGCTGTCCTGTTTGCATCCTTCAGTCCTGGACTAAAACCGCTATTGCAACTGACATCATGCCGCAATTACACCAAAAGCATCTCTTCAACAAAACAAGAACATCGTCTGCAGTGCCTCATCAGCAGTCTTCATCAGCACACACCTCTCCTCAGTGCCACAGAAACAGCCGTTCCCTTGACTACTCCTATGTTTTTCCCTTCTCCTCTCAGTCTTCAGTAGCACCACATCAATCTCTCTTTCAATTCCCCACATCTCCACAAGAACACCCCTCAATCTCCCCAGCCCCACACAACAGCTTGTAAAAGGCATCGGTTCACTTGTCTTCCCTTTTACCATCTACTCCTTTGGCCTCCAACTCGAACAATAGACATATGATGCCTCGCCCAGTTGCAGCCGTCATGCCTTTCCACAGGTTGTTCACTGGACCAGACTGCTCCTCTTTGATTTCATCTTCTGGTACCTATTCCTCCTCTGCATTGGGTGCTACACCCATTTGTCCAACTACCCCAGGCTTCGTCATCTCCACACATTTCTCAGCTTCCTTCTCACTCGTCTGTCCTCACTCCTCTTCAACTTCAAGACACATCTTCCCACTGCCCCTCTTCACCGCTGTGTTCAACACTCCTTCCACTCGCTCCAGACAACTGTGCACCTCTTCACTCCAGCCCTCTACGTTCATACACTCCTCTCCCTTATCGCATCTCTCATCAGGACAACTGCCTCTTCTGTTGTTGCCTCACTTTACCAGCCCACCACCCTAACACTGTTTGTGCTGCTGCGACAGCCTCTTCCCAGAATAACTACACTACTAGTCATCGTCTCTCTTCTCCTCACCGCACTTCAGACATTCTCCATCACTTTCACTCCAACTTCCCAAGCTTCTTTCCCATCACCCAGTGTCCTCCCAGCTCCTCTCACAACCTCACTCGTCAGCAGCTCTCCCTCTACATTACATCCTTGCCATGGTGGTAGAAGATGCGGAAGTATCTGGGAGGAGGGGGATGTGCTGGAGCTGAGCCCAAAGGAGGGACAAAAATGAAATGAAAGTAGCTGGTCAGATTCAGCAGGATTGAGGAAGAGTGAGGAATTTGGGAGAGCAGGGCTGGTCTGAAGAGACAGAGGAAAGTGTCTTGCAGGAAATTGTCTTGTGTAGCCGAAATTGTCTTGCAGTCTCGCAATCCCTATCACTCTTGGATCAGAATTCCGCTTTCCATGTACTCTGCTCCCGATTATCAAAGACATTTACCCGCTCTCATCCGTGCTCACAGTATTCCGCTCCCCTGCCTTCCACTAACCTTGGGTGTTCTGCCCGCGGTTAACGGGACTAAGTGTGTGAAGAACCAAGCTCAGGGTGAAGTGAACTGCCGGCGGTGCCCTTGCTTGCCTTCGGCTGCGGAACGGGGTTCCGCGGAGAGGAGCTGGAAGCCACGAGGTGGTGGGCTCGTGTGAGGCAAGAAGTGGACCGCGGAGTGTCACTCACCGGTGAGGTTCTCACACAGAGGTCAGAATGGTGGGCTGTGGAGTCGTCTGTTGATCAATAGTGCCTCAAGGGAGTAGTCGCGGAAGGATCTCGGTGCGGGCCATCTGCATCAGAAGTCTGGGAATCCGCGGATAGCGCAAAACAGAGGGAAGCGCGGAGCAAGACAAGCGTGGAATAATCCTGTAACACGGCAAGATTGGGGGCATCACCGTAGGCAAGAGCAGAGATGTGGATGCCATGAGTAATGGATGAGATGGCGGAAACAGCTCTGGTGGGGCCACCAAGGTTTCAGTTGCTGGTAGTTCAGGGGTAAAAGAGGTCACTGACGATAGCAATGCGGGTGGCTCTGCTACTGGGCTGCTGCAAGAGGAAGGAATGGATGAGTCAAGGAACAAAGGACTTGAGATGAATGTGTCGGGCGCAGGGTTTGGTGCAAAAGAAAAAGTTGAGCAAGAGGCAAAGCCAGGCAGAGTTACTGGAGCTGGAATGAGAGTTGGTGCTGCTGCTGAAGATGTGACTGTGGGAGAGAAGAGACTCGGCAGATGAAAGTAGATTGCACGAGTGTGCCTGGCATCGGGAAATGGTTTTTCTGATGGAAGAGCAGCAGCAGAAGTGTCTGAGGCCATTGGAGAGGCAATGGGAGTCTCAAGTCAGGAGAGGTGGCGAAAGGAACAGGCTGAGCAGACGTTGCTCATTCCGAGGTCTGCTGCATGCGCTTTGGAGGCGGAATGTAGCAAGCTGAGGTGACAGCTGCAGGAGGCGAAGAGAGTGGGAGTGATGCTTCATCTGTGGTTGAGAGGGAAGTTCTCTGCTGAGGAAAAGGCGCAGGTGCAGAGGGAGAACTGGTTTTCTTTGGAGTGCTGCCATCAATGGTTGTGCCGCGCTTGAGGAGAATGAACTTGTTTAGTTCCTCGTGGGAGAAAGCTGCAGTGTCAGAGTAGAGGAGGAGTCCCATGGCGGCGGTAGGGTCCAGAGTAGCTTTTGCTGCAGAGGTGCCTTGATGCGGGGCGAGAGGATTAGAAAGATAGAAGTAGTCATCATAGTAGTAGTCCAGGAAGTCACCCTGGAGAGGAGGCATATCGGTTGTAGTGATAGAGGTGCATTCAAAGGTCAACATGGTGTGAGAGGCATGAGGAGATAAGGTAGCAAAGCTTCAAGGCTTGAGTTCTGCAGAGGAGAAGGTTAGTGATGGACAATGCAGGTGAAAGAGGCGGCGTAATGTTGGGGCTGCTGAGATGAGGGAGGTTGATGCTGCACTTGTCGCAGAGTCGTGCCCGTACACGTCTCTAGTTGAAAGCACAGCTGTGAGATGGCAATGGGCGAGGGGCAAGGCCTCGTGTGCTGTGGAGGATAATTGAAGATGTAGATGATGAAGCTCAAGGAGAAGGACAAGGAAGTGTTGGCGCGGCTCGGCCTGGAGTTTCAAGTGTCAGAGATGCAAATGCGGGCGATGATGGACACAGGCTCTTTCCCTGTGCTCTGATACCATGCTAGAAAAATGGTAGCAGCAGAGAATGCAGAAATGCAAAGAGATAGAAAGTGCGGAAGCTGCGACAAAGTTGCAGAGTGCTGACGGAGGGATGACATCACAGGATGGGCATGTGAAGAGTGCGCGAGGAGTGGAAGCGACGAAGAGCAGAGGATCGGCAAAGGAGCACAACACTTTATTTGTGGATAAGAGCCCGGTTAGGGCTGTGTGTACCGAAGCGCCAGCCACAGGCCACTGCGCTATGCTGAGAGCACACCGAAGGTTGGAGGGGGGCAGCAATGATGAGAGGCCAGATGCAAAGTTCACACTGATTGAGGATAATGCGGCAAAGATGAATGAGGGCCAGAGGCCTTAGCAGAAGCGAGGAGTCGAGGGCCTGAGAGACTTTGGCGGAAACGATGAAGGAATGGAGCGATTGCAGAAGAGAATGAATGAGGCGCTAGCTGAGGAATGAAACAAGGACCGATTAGAGGATTGAAACAGAGGCAATATATTACATAGAGTCTACTACTATTAGTACGAGGTAGTCCTAGAGCTAGAGCAAGGGCAGCTACACCCATTAGGGTGGGTGGTGCGAGATATGTAGCTGCAGCCGCCACAATGCTGCTGCCGCTGCTGGTGTGTCCGAGCGGTGCCGAGGCGCGGTGCGGCTCCGCACAGTCTTGAGCTCTTGGTAGTCCTCTTGTGTTGCGCAGAGGACGTGATTCTTCTGCCGAGGCTTCTTTGCAGCAACGGTGGGTGGACCATGACGCATATCTTTGGTCGGCAGAACTTGCCGGTCGTTAGGTTGCGAGGGTGGTCCATTGGCACAGGTCGTAGTAGGTTCGGATGGTCGGATGGTCAGACTGGAGAAGTCCGATTGGTCTTGCCATCTGAGCCGTTTGGAAGGCAAGCTGCACGGGGTGAACCGGGACCGGACTGACTTCTCCGTTTCCCAATGCTCCGGTGTCCAAGGGAAAGACGGACATCACCAGGGAGTGAGGAGAGAACCCGGTTGAGCCGGGTGAGTCTTGACCAATATCCTGACACTTGCACCCTACTTGCGTGCTAGTTGTGCCCTAGTTGCGCTCTAGTTGTGCCCTAATTGCGCCCTAATTACACCCTTCTTGTGCCCAAGTTAAGCCATAGTTACGCCCTAGTTGCATCCACCTTGCACCCTACTTGTGCCCTTCTTGCGCCCTAGTTACGCCCTAGTTGCACCCTAGTTACGCCCAACTTGCATCCTACTTGCACCCTCATTGCACCCTAGTTGTACCCTAGTTGCGCCGTAGTTGTGCCATATTCGCGTCGTAGTTGCACCCTACCTGCGCCCTAGTTACGTCATAGTTGCACCTCAGTTGGGCACTAGCTACGCCCTAGTTGCGACATAGTTGCGCCCTAGTTGCACCCTACTTGCGCCATTATTGCACCCTTTTTGCACCCTAGTTGCACCCTGTTTACACCCTAGTTGCGCTTTTGTTGTACCTAAGTTGGGCACTAGCTACACCCTATTTGTGCCCTAGTTGCACCCTTGTTGCGTCCTAGTTGTGCCTTACTTGCGCCCTAGTTACAACCTAGTTGTGCCCTCCATGCGTCCTACTTGCGTCCCACTTGCGCCCTAGTTGCGCCCTAGTTGCATCCTAGTTACGTCCTAACTCTGCCCTACTTGTGCCCTACTTGCACCCAGGATGCGCCCTCATTACATTCTAATAGTGCCCTACTTGAGCCCTACTTGCTCCCTACTTGTGCCCTAGTTGCATCTTAGTTGTTTCCTAGTCATGCCATACTTGCGCCCTACTTGGGCCCTAGTTACGCCCTAGTTGCACCCTACATGCGCCTTACTTGCGACCTGGTTGCTACATACTTGCGCCCTAGTTGCGCCTTAGCTGGACACTATCTATGCCCTACTAACACTCTAGTTGCGTCCTAGTTGCATCCTACTTTAGCCCTTTTTGTACCCTAGTTGTGCCCTACTTGTGTCCTAGTTGCGCCCTAGTTGTGTCCTAGTTGCACCCTGGTTACGCCTCTGTTGGGAACTAGCTGCGCCTTAGTTGGCCCCTAGTTGCACCCTAGTTGCGCCATACATGAGCTCTATTTACGCCCTACTTGCTCCCTAGATGTACTATACTTGCGCCTTAGTTGCGCCTTAGTTAAGCCCGAGTTGCGCCTCAGTTGGACACTAACTACGGCCTAGTTGTACCCTAGTTGTACCCTAGTTGCACCCCTGTTGCACCCTACTTTAGCCCTCCTTGCACCCTAGTTACGACCTACTTGTGACCTAGTTGCGCCCTAGTTGAACCCTATTTGCATCTCAGTTGGGCACTAGCTACACCCTAGTTGCGCCCTAGGTGCGTCCTAGTTACAGCCTAGTTGCGTCCTAGTTTTACCCTAGTTGTGCCCTAATTGCGCCCTACTTGCACCCCACTTGCACCCTAGTTGCGTCCTAGTTGTGCCCTACCTACACCCTACCTGCCCCCTACTTGCGCCATAATTGTACCTTTGTTGTACCCTAGTTGTGTCCTACTTGCTCCCTACTTGCACCCTACTTGCGCCCTAGTTGTGACCTAGTTGCATGCTAGTTGCGCCATACTTGCGCCCTACTTGCACCCCACTTGCACCCTAGTTGCGTCCTAGTTGTGCCCTACCTACACCCTACCTGCCCCCTACTTGCGCCATAATTGTACCTTTGTTGTACCCTAGTTGTGTCCTACTTGCTCCCTACTTGCACCCTACTTGCGCCCTAGTTGTGACCTAGTTGCATGCTAGTTGCGCCATACTTGCGCCCTACTTGCACCCTTGTTGGGCCCTAGTTGTGCCCTAGTTGCGCCCTAATTGTGCCCTAGTTACGCCCTACCCACACCCTGGTTGTGCCCTTGTTGCGCCTTAGTTAGGCACTAGCTAAGCCCTTTATGCACCCAAGTTGTTCCCTAGTTGCGCCCTACTTGTGCCTTACTTGCGTCCTACTTGCGCTCTACTTGTGCCCTTGTTGCACACCACTTGCGCCCTAGTTGCGCCCTAGTTAGGCTCTATTGGGCACTAGCTATGCCCAAGTTGCACACTAGTTGTACCATAGTTGCACCTTAGTTACACCGTAGTTGTGCCCTACTTGTATCCTGGTTGCGTCCTAGTTACGCCCTAGTTGCGCCCTACTTGTGCCCTTGTTGTGCCATGGTTACGACCTAGTTGTGTCCTACTTGTGCCCTACTTGCATCCCACTTGCGCCCTAGTTGCGCCCTAGTTGCCGCATAGTTGCGCCCTACTTGCGCCTTACTTGTGCCTTGCCTACACCCTAATTGTGCCCTAGTTGTGCCCTAGTTGCATCCTACTTGCCTCCTACTTGTGCCCTAGCTGCGCCCTAGTTGCGTCATAGTTGCACCTTAGTTGCATCCTATTTGTGCCGTATTTGCATCCTACTTCCACCCTAGTTGCGCCCTGGTTGCGCCGCAGTTCGTCACAAGCGAAGCCCTAGTTGCGCCCTAGTTGCACCCTAGTTTTTCCCTAGTTACGTCCTACTTGCGCCCTACTTGCGCCCTACTTGCGCCCGACTTGCGCCCTGGTTATTCCCTAGTTGAGCCTCACTTGGACACTAGGTACACCGTAGTTGTGCCCTTGTTGTACCCTTGTTACACTCTAGTTGCACCCTAGTTGCCTCCTAGTTGTCCCTTGGTAAGCTCTAGTTGCACCCTAGTTGCGCCCTTCTTGCATCCTAAGTGCGCCAAAGTTACACCCTAGTTGCGTCCTAGTTGCGCCATACCTACACCCTATGTGCGTCTTAGTTATGCTATGTTTTCACCCTAGTTTTGCCGTACTTGTTTCCTACTTGCACCCTAGTTTCATCCTAGTTGCGCCCTTGTTCCGCCTTACTTGCGCCCTACTTGCACCCTAGTTGCACCCAGTCTGCGCCCTACTTTTGCCCTAGTTGCGCCGTACTCACACCCTAGTTGCACCCTCCTTGGGCCCTAGTTGCGCCCTAGGTGCGCCTTAGTTGGGCTCTAGCTACGCCCTAGTTCATCATAGTTTCACCCTAATTGCACCCTAGTTGCACCCTCCTTGGGCCCTAGTTGCGCCCTAGGTGCGCCTTAGTTGGGCTCTAGCTACGCCCTAGTTCATCATAGTTTCACCCTAATTGCACCCTACTTGTGTCTTGCACCTTAGTTATGCCCTAGTTGGCTCCAAGTTGCGCCCTATTTGCACCATACTTTTGCCCTAGTTGCGCCCTAGTTGCGGCCTAGTTGCACCCGAGTTGCACCCTAGTTATGCCCTAGTTGGCTCCAAGTTGCGCCCTATTTGCACCATACTTTTGCCCTAGTTGCGCCCTAGTTGCGGCCTAGTTGCACCCGAGTTGCACCCTAGTTGTGCCTGACTTGCACCCTAGTTCCGCCTCAGTTGGGCACTAGCTACTCCCTAGTTGTGCCCTAGTGGCAACCTAGTTGTGTCCTAATTGCGCCCTAATTGTGCCCTAGTTGTGCCATAGTTGCGCCCTAGTTGCGCCCTAGTTGGGCACTAGTTATGACCTACTTGTGCCCTACTTGTGCCCTCCTTGCGCCCTAGTTGCACCCTAGTTATGCCCTAGTTGCGCCCTTGTTGCGTCTTTCTTGCACCTCACTTGCGCCCTAGTTGCAGCCTAGTTGTGCCCTAGTTACGCCCTAGTTGCACCCTACTTGAAACCTACTTGAGCCCTACTTGCAACCTAGTTGCACCCTAGTTGCACCCTAGTTGTCCCCTAGTTTCCCCCTACTTCCGTCCTACTTGCATTCTAGCTGTGCCCTAGTTGCGCTTTCCTTGCGTTCTAGTTGCGCCTGACATGTATCCTTGTTGTGCCCTAGTTGCACCTCCGTTGGACACAAGCTACGCCCTAGTTGCGCCCTAGTTGTTCCCTATTTGCACCCTAGTTGCACCATAGTTGCTCCCTAGTTGCACCCTAGTTGCGCCCTTGTTGCGCCCTAGTTTTGCCCTACTTGCGCACTTCTTGCGACCAAGTTGCACCCTCATTGCGCCCTACTTTTTCCCTACGTGCGCCTAGTTACGCCCTAGCTATATCCTAGTTGTGCCCCAGTTGCATCCTACCTTGTCCTAGTTATGCCTTGCTTTTGCCCTAGGTGTGCCCTTGTAGCGCCTCAGTTGGGCTCGAGCTATATCCTAGTTGTATCCTAGTTGCGTCCTAGTTGCACCCTACTTGTGCCCTACTTGCGCCCTAGTTGCGTCCTGCTTGCATCATCGTTGTCGTTCGCACTACTTGCACACAAGTTATAACCTAGTTGCACCTTAGTTGTGCACCAGCTACGCCCTAGTTGCACCCTAGTTGCACCCAAATTGCGCCCTAGTTGCACCCTAGCTACTCCCTAGTTGCATTCTAGTTGTCCCTAGTTGTGCCCTAGTTACACCCAAGTTACACCCTACTTGCTCCCTACTTGTACCCATGTTGCCCCCTAGTTGCATTTAAGTTATGCCCGATTTGCGTCCTATGTGCGCCCTACTTGCGCCCTAGTTCCACCAAACTTGCATCCTACTTGCGTCCCAATTGCACGCTACTTTCCCCCTGGTTGCGCCCTTGTTGCGCCCTTCTTGTGCCCTTCTTGCACCCTAGTTGTGCCCTGTTTGTGCCCTAGTTGTTGTCGGTATGAGATCCACGTGGTGCATTCCCGACGTTTGTCTGATCGTCTCTAGTGGTTTACGTCTACTGTTTTGGGCGAAACTCAGACTGAGCGTGAGCTTTCTGGTCGCCTCACGCTATGTGAGCAGGAGTTTAGAGACAGTCAGTTTGCGAAGGGAATAACGTTGTTTTGCGTTAGTTTTTGAACATAGACATAATCACAACATTTATAGGGCTAGTCACGAGCTTTCCAACGCACCAAACCGCGCGCAATTCAGCCAAGCGTAGCTCAAGTTATGCTTGCCGAAGCGCATGTCTCACCTACCAAAGAAGCCTGACGCCGCCACTCGCCGTGGCGCCTTCATTCACGTGCGAAGCGCCTTTCCCAAGGCGCATGTCCCATTGCACATGGTGTATGGGTCCCCTGCACTGTTTCCACGCACCCTACCCACTTTTGGGTCATGTTTGGTGATGGGGTGTGACGAGGTTCGAAACCTGTCCGCGGACCTGTAGTCAGAATTTTGACGAAGTCACCGAGTAACAAAACGTACTACTGAGTTTCGGACGTCGAGCCAGGATTTTGTGTAAGTCCCTCAGTAACAACCTGCAATACTGGATCCGGTGGATGATCCGCCGGATCAGGTGGATCATCCACCGGACGCCTCGGCAGGCCTATCGGAGCATTTTCTCCA